>CAWUFW010000363.1:600000-800000 GCA_963921515.1 Calotriton arnoldi
CATGGAGAAAATGGTGGCCACAGTCATCAGTCGGGATACGGTGCCAGGAGTAGTGGACCCGGACACTGCTCAACATGACCTGACACAACATCAACAGGGTGAGTACCGACCAGGGACTGGGGGGACGGGCGGAGATGCGCACAATGGCACACATGCACAATTAAGTAGAGCACACTGCACACCCACAATGACTCTGGATCATGTCCCTGATCTCCTTGTCATACTGCAGCACACATAGAAACAGCAAGTAGGCCCCCGTCGACAATGTGCCCGGAGGGGGCCCTCCCCACACATCACTAATCTAACAACAAACCCATACACATGTGCTGAACCCAGCAAAGCTGCGGGTCCGTGAGCCACACTGACAATGCAAGTGACACTGCATGACGATTAGCATGGCTGCAGTCCAATTATCATGACATGGTGCACGCCACGACACTGAGGTGACTGAGTGTGGACCACATCCGGAAAGGAGCAGGTCACACTCTGACACATCCACATGCACAAAGAACCGCTGACGTCAACAACACATCTGCGGACAAACCATGCCCAAGAGTCACAACTCGACCAAGAGCCCAATTTACCCAAGTCCGCAACATCTCAGCACTGTAGAAGCACAAAAGTCAAAGGCACACCGCCTGAAAGGGATAAGGGGCAGCCAAATCAGAGCTGCAGGGGCGACTCACCCACAATGCAGCACACACACATAAGAAAATAAGCACCTCAACATTGACAACAATGTGGTACAAACTGCAACACTTTCATAACAGAACACAGGACACAACTGGTGCCGCATGTGTGTACAAAATGGCCAATCACATCTGGCATAGCAGGAAACTGTGAGATGACAATGTACGAGTACAACCTCACATCCGTGATGTAGTACAAATGTCCACTGTCCCGCATCAAATAGGCATCTCCTCACAAACAGTCACAATGTACATTGTCATGCAGTCTGTATGTAAACTCCGCCAATGCGTCAACATACATGGAACACACTGTGAAACTGCATCTCCCCTTTACATTGCAGAGGGACAATCAACACCTCCTGCAGAGCAGACCATACATCACCTCAGCGATGATGGAGACGACCCCCAGGACATCGACTACGACGAACTCCAATGGTTCATGGACAACCTCCGCACCCCACCTCCAGTAGCAGGGCAGCCCAGCACCATCGAGGTGATCCCACCCCCTGCCCAGACCACACAGCAGGAAGCACCCACCACCACGTCTGGCTCCCAGCACCTCACCGAAGAACACATGGCGTTCCAACGCCATGTGTTAGACTGCCAGAAGGAGCTGGCTGAACAGGTGCGGGTGGGGTTCGACCTCATGGCAGCCAAACTAGATGCCATACGTGGGTGTCTAAGTCCCATCAGGGACCACTTACACTCCCTAATGGACACCCACAGTCCGCCCCATGCCCTCCAACAATCCATGGCTGGCGTCGCTGGAGTCATGGCTCGGAGACAACAACAACTGTCTAGTCAGAGTGGCTACAGCAATGTCATCCGTGATTTGGGAAACATGAGGAGGGTCATGGAGAACATGGAGCGGATGCAGGCACAAAGAATGGCTACCACGGCTGCACACGAGAAAGCTGTAGATGGGATCTTCCATGCCCTGCAGATCCTCATCATGGGAGTGATGCCACAAGACATTGCGCAGATGAATGCTGCTGCTACTTCTACATCCACATCTCCGGCCCCTGATGTGTCGGTGTCACACAGTGCTGCAAACCAAACACCACCACCCACATGTGAGGCACATGAAACGCCAGAGGACGAAGATGAGGATGAATTTGCCTCAGTGGTAAGGAGGAAGCAGTAGCATTCATCTACGCCATATGGCTTGTTTCTGCTTGGGTCTGCCCTCTGCATCATGCCCTGGAATAACACCTTCCACTGTCCCCCGACACACTCTGCGACACTAACCTTGGACCTCGACATGGACTGCCATATTTTGTATGCTCAACAATGACACAGCAATCAGCCTGCGGACTGGACTCTTCCCCTTCCGAGTAGCTTGTCAATCCCTAAAGGACTCTGGCTGGCCCTCCACAGGGCAACATTGTAAAGTGTTGTCTGCATGGCCCAGTACTAAGACAGCTTCAACACTCCACTGAACGTGAATAATACATTCTAATACACACAGATGTGTCATGTCTATGATTAATCAAGTATGAAAGCATGGACGAATGTAGGGGCAGTGATTCCCCCTTACGTCCATGTAGCTCATATTGTGGGACTTGAGTCACAGGATGCATCCCTGCATCATGGTGGTACATATTTGACCCCAAAAGAAGCCCTGTTGTCAATTGTAGGTCACAAATGACAGCATATATGTAATGATTTGGGACACATGTGAAACGCTGATGAGTGGGATTCCGTACTATCTTTGACACACAGAAATGGCATTTCGAATACGTAACACCCTAAACAGCCTCTCTGTACAGAGGTGACACACCCACCATCTATTTCCAATTTATGAGATTGTTAGCACTACATGTTGCACTTACACTTGTAAGTGATGTGCTTGTACAGAGGAGTAACATGCACACAGGGAATGTGTGTTGTAATGAATTAATTTGCACATGCTGTGCCTGTGGTCATTTTGTACTGGCCCATGATCGCTAAGGACTGTGACAATGTGACGTGCTCATGTGAAGAAATTGTCAATGATGGTGTTCCTACGGGCTATTCCTGCTGCTGCTGCAGTGGGGTGTGGTCCACCTGCCTCATCTTCCTCATCATCGTCCGGTGCATCTGGCACTTGTAGCCATGGGGCATTGGTGCGTACACATATGTTGTGCAACACACAACATGCAACGATCATCTTGCACACGATGCCTGGGCTGTACAGGAGCCTTCCACCTGTGATGTCCAGGCACCTGAAACGTGACTTCAACACGCCAAATGTGCGTTCCACGATGCCCCTGGTGTGTTTGTGGGCCGCATTGTGCTGCCTCTGGGCCTGTGTGTTCGGGGCTCGGAGGGGTGTCATCATCCAAGGGCAGAGTGCATATCCTTCATCACCTGTGACAGTGCAGAGAGAAATGAGTCAAAAGTTGGTTCTGCATGATGTGTTGGCAGGTTCACTAGTTCATTGGTGTGTGATATGTGTGACTTAGTGATTCCTGTTTGACAGGTACTGCTTGTAGCAAATGAGCGGCATCAATGTGTATTACGTAGCCTCACTGCTGCTCCTCCCTCCCCCGAGCCTATTTACTAGTGTGCGCAGCGCAGTTGCATCACTTGCACTCCTACGGCACACCATTGTCATGCCTGTCTGCGCATGTCCACAAGCCTGACAATGACACTGTGATGTTGTGCGTTGAAGGTGGGCGGGCACGTGTGTGTAGGCCTACGGTAAGGAAAGGGCAGACACAGATGTAGAGTACATGGCTGGCTGAACTCGCGATGCGGTTGAGGGTAGACCTTTGGCCTATGCTGCGGTAATAGCGACACACACAACAGTTGGCATGTATGATCCCGGACCCCGAGCGGGCTTGCGCTCCTTCATTTATCCCTACGGCCGAGCCCGCACTCCGGGGGCATGCTACATCACAACATTGTCCATTGCGGGACAGGTGGCGCCGACACTACAACAGAGACACACGCATTAGTTACTTCCTTGGCAAGGCCAACACTTAGGAATGCCCAGAGCCCCGGGCTGATTATCCACAACCCCTACGCTGGACTGTCGTACTCCAGCCCACTCCGCTTACGCTTACAGGGGGGTACGACACAGCTACATGTCCCAGGTCTTCCCCACTGCCTGAGGTGACATGGTTGCGTCCGCTGTACACAGCACAATGTAATGTGGTAGGGCCCGGGGCCCTCATGCATACATAATGACCACACGGACACACTTAGATAATTTGTGGAACTGGCTACGGGCACGTGCGCCCGGCCCCTTTTATTGCCAGGGTCACATGTCCAGTGACGCCTGTGCTGGATGGGTGTGGGGTGAGTGTAAGCCAGCCCTCAGGGAGTGGTTGGTGCTGGCAACAACTACAACAGTGATCAGACAATCAGAAGTTCAAAGTTCAAACAGCAAGGGTCCACGACTTGAGCTGCACAGAGTTAGTGGCCCCGGATGCACTGCGGCCGGCACAGGGACACCGCCACGGGACGGTGACTTGTGGTGCACTGAGGTAGGGCCACGGGAGCTGAGCGAGTCCTCGTCGATGTCGAAGGTGTATGTCGCGGAGTGTTTCGGGGGACAGTGGAAGGTGTTCTTCCAGGGCATGATGCAGAGGGCAGAACCAAGCAGAAACAGGCAATATGGAGGAGATGAATGCTACAGACTCATTTTTAACACCAAGTCAGTATCAGCTACATGATGATGAAGACAACCCCCAGGCCATAGACTCAGATGCCACCAAAGTCCTACCAGAGAGTGTCCCTGAATTTCGGGGCACAGAGTTAGTGGCACCAGAGCTGAAAGGGGATGCAGTCTGCGATGAGGCCTGTACAATGGTATTAACTCTGCCATGAAAAAATCAAGACTCAGTTCCAAATGTGTGACCTACTTGACCGCAGTATAGGCCGGAGGCAGCGGTCAGCAGGGGCCCACAGCCACGTATTGTTGGCTTGCGATGCACAGAGTTAGTGGCACCAGGGCAGCTGTTGGTGGTGTTCGATCACCTCCATAACGATGATCCTTTTTTGCTCCGGACTGAACCGCGTCTTCCTCTTATTCCTCTCCTTGCGTACAATGATGTGAACTCGGCCATTGAATAATCAAGACTCAGTTCCAAATGTGTGACCTACTTCACCGCAGTGTAGGCCGAAGGCAGTAGTCATCAAGGGCCCACAGACACGTGTCGTTGGCTTGCGATGCACAGAGTTGGTGGCACCAGATCGAAGGGAGTATAGTGATATAAATGCTGCCATTAACATATGAACTCGGCCATCATGAAATCAAGACTCAGTTCCAAATGTGTGACCTACTGGACCGCAGTGTAGGCCGGAGGCAGCGGTGGAGTACGTCAACGAGAAAGGAGTGCTGGGGGCCTGTGTCGCGGAGGCTGTGATGGTCTGAGGAGGCTGCCAAGGTCGCGGGCCTCGGGCTTGGAGCTTGCACCGGTACGTGGTGGCCCCTCTTTGACACACGCCGGTGTCGGCAGGTGAGCAGTGAGGTCTGGTTGCGCAGGGGCAGCCAAGACGGGTCTGGGGACCAGCGGCCTGGGGTGCAGCAGGCGCACAGGATCGCAGGCACCTGCCGCTCACGGCGTCGGCCTCGTGGTGGGCTGAGAGGCGCCGCCCTGGCAGACACGTTGGCCA
This sequence comes from Calotriton arnoldi, assembly GCA_963921515.1. Lineage (NCBI taxonomy): Eukaryota > Metazoa > Chordata > Amphibia > Caudata > Salamandridae > Calotriton > Calotriton arnoldi. The sequence goes on from CAWUFW010000363.1 coordinate 605,292, forward strand.
TTCCGGAAGAGAACCGCGCCCAGAGCAATGGGCTTTTTATTCACACCCCTACGCTGGCCTGGCGTACGCCGGGCCAGCCCACTCCACTCACGCTTACAGGGGGGGACGTAACAAGCTACATTTCCGCGATCTTCCCCACTGCCTGGGGTGACATGGTTGCATCCACTGTCCACTACACTCCAAACACCAGCAGTATATGTCGACATGGACATGTCTGTGGTCTGCATACTGCAGTCTGGCCAGCACATCCACCCCACACTTGGCATTGTGTACATTCTCATTCATGGGTCACTTGCCTCCTTCGCACATGCCTGGTTCCCACCTCTCCCCACATTCTGCTATTGTGTGGCTGAGGTGCCATGCCGTTGATGGCTTGTGTACATGGCTAGCCCAGGTTACCACAGTAAGTCGTGCTGTCGTGTCTGGTAGGTTGGCATGTTGTATGTGAGTTTGTATCGTGTGCATTCCCAGAGTCGTGAGTTGCATGACTCTGTAGTTGAGGTGTGTGGTGTGTTCATTTGGTACTTACCAATGAGCAATGCATTCCCATAGGTGCCAGCCTCAAAGCGCTGGTTGATGATGGACTGTCGTAAGATGAAGGAATCATGCACACTGCCTGGGTAGTTGGTGACGACATTGGTGAAGAGTTCCAGGTGGTCCACTATTGCCTGCACATTGATGGAATGCGTGTGCTTCCTGTTGCGGTAATTGTGTGCAGTGGCGGCAGGGGGCACGAGGAGTACATGTGTGCAGTCGATTGCCCCCAACATGTGCGGGAAGCCAGCTATGGCATAGAGGCCTTGCTTGGTCTCCAGCCATTCCTGCGCAGTGTGTGGGAAGTAAAGGTGCTGGGGTACCAAGCTGATGATGGCATCCAAGACAGGTGTGAGGAACTTGGATAGGGCTGGCTCTGAGACTCCTCCGACTCTGGCAGTTGTTGGTTGGAAGGTACCAGAGGCCAACAGGTGCAGCACAGCCAGCAGCTTTGTCTGCGGAGGGATGTTGGTTGGCCGCTGTGTTGGTACCGTCAGCCTGTGGGCAATGATGGTCAGGATGCGGAGGATGGTTGTCCTTTTGAGCCTGTAGTGGGCAATGACATCCTCTGGTGTTAAGTCTGAGAGGCTGGTGCGTTTTCTGAAGGTCCGCTGTCTTTGTCTGCGCTGCCTCTGTGGTAGTCCGGGGGAGGGAGGTCCGGGGGGGGGGCGGGCCTGGGTGTGGTGGCGGTGGGTGTTGTGGCCCTCTTGGGGCTCCGAGCTGCATGATCAGTAGCTCCATGGCATCTGTTGTTCTTCAGGTGTGGCTCTGGTCCGGGCTCCCTTTTGTGGTGCAGGTTGTCGTCCGACTTAACACCAGGTAAGAGCAGGTGTTAAATCCCTGCTGCTAACGCGCCTTATCGCCTGTTTTGGGATCTTATCGCCGATCTGGCTGGTCGAAGAGAATATTGCGAAGTGGTGTTTTCGCAGCTTTTTGCACAGGAACGCCTACTCTGCATCTCATTAGCGTTAGTTGCCGGTGTCATCCGTGGCGATGTTTTTTGCGGCTGCTATCGCAGGAAAACTGGCAATATCGGCTGTTAGCACCAGCTTGTGAATAGGGAGATAAATCTATCGCCACTTTGGCTGCGATAAAGTGCCGCTAACTCGGCGATAAGTCCTTGAGAATATGCCCCAAAGTCTCTTACTCCATTACTTACATACATTTCCGCCTTTAGCAATAAATTACGAAAATGTTTTACTGACTAACAGCTATCAAACTGCCTTCTAGACTTGGGCATACACCTTCCAAGATACTGGAAACTGGTAACCTATGAAAAGCGTAACAGAGGAGGACATGTTGGTGAGGGTTTCAGCCAAGTGCTAAACGATAAAGATAAGAGAGTGAAAATATGAATGCCTTTGTGTATGGAAAAGACATAAAAATTGCGAACAATTCCAAAACATCCCTATAAAGTACTTAACAAATTAGCATTCTAATACACGGAAAAAAAACTAATAGATGGTATGCTTTCAAAAATAATTCATAGTTGGCAATGTAAATCTAATCTGAACCTGGATTCATCGCACAAATGAAAAATAAAGCTTTGAAATATTACTTTGCTAACTAGCTCCGGCTATAGAATATTTAAACTCTGGCAATTCCAAAATCATTGTCATATTACCAATACAGTCCCTTTTTTCTTTCCATTAGTTTGTCCCATGCAAGGTGACCCAAGTGACATGGGAGAGTGGTGCATGCAAAAGCATGAATTCGTCAAAGGGCATATAATAGGCATGATACATAGACGCGTGTCTTTACCTGAGGAGCTGCCAGATGGCACCACGAATTCCTCCGTATCCACTGACCTGACCCCAGGCCCGCCGCAAAACCTAGAGGTAATCTGCCATCTTTGCTTTTGAAAGCAACTGGTGATGTGTGCAGCTGAATAACTTGACCCTGGTGAGTCGCGGGTAAACAGTTCCAGGGCAATGCAGTTTCTATATAGTTTGCTATTCTAACCACAATTGGGCGCTGTTTTCTTAAAGTGAAAGTGGGGAGATTTTACCAAAAAGAAATCATTTAATTGTGAAATTCCCCATTCGGAGCTTACACTTTAATGGTGACCACGCCCCTTTGTTTGGACGCGGCTCACTGTAAGCTGAATACGGCGAGCAGCATCTAAATAAAAGGGTGTGGCCACTGATCCAGCACGGCTAATATAAATTTCTCCTTAGGACACTAATCCAGTTAAAAACTCTTATGCAACCTATTGTCAATTAAACCTTATGTCGGTGGGGCCCATGACACCGCATAACATACATTCATTCAATCTCTGGATTTCACGCTAAGGAGAATGTGCTGCTGGACGAACGGGATACTTTGTTAAATTTGACAGAATAATAATTCATACATTATATGCATTAACCTTTGATCCTGTTGGTTCTAAACATCAAGGTACTCCGCTCTTTGGTCGATGGATCAACTAGTAGAATAAGTTGATGGTGATTAAGACCAGCTCAATCACAATTAAAACCTTTTAACATTATAAATCATAAATGTACTAAAGAACCACAGACTCATTTTAAGTTAGAATATATTTTTATCAAAATTTTTCAATCAAATAGGTGAAATTCTTTATTAATCAAACACATTTAATATATCAATAAACATTTAAGAAAGGTTTAAGGGAAAAATGAAAATTATGCATTACCCACGGTCATAGGGCGATGACAGGAATGGTTCACCAAAGGAAGATAAACCGCAGATCACAGAATAGAACTCCCAACTGACTGACTGTCCCGCTAACCTCCTCGGACGCACCTCCCGGGCAGAATTCCCGCAACGATCTCGTTCCTTCCCCAGTCAAAGTTCAAAGTCCAAAAATGACAGAGTCTTTCGCAGTATCGAGGTGGAAAAATGAAAAATATAGAAGCGGCATGGCAGGAAACACCAACAGCAGCAGCAGCAGCCCACCCCACATAAGAGCAGACTCTCTTATACCCTATTCTCTGGCTTACTACACATAAAAGTTGCAATCCTTAGGGGCAAGAATCACGCTAATTGGTCCATTTGAGGGGTGGTGATGGTCACCTCATCGCCCTCCTTGTTCAAACTGGTTTAGGGACAATAAAACACACAATGAGTCTCATGACTCTGGGGTCAAAAGTAGTCCAACTTGTCCATTCATTTTGTAGAGATCTTTGATGGTCACATTTTGGTTCGTCCATTGTCACTCGGTTCTTTCCCATCCATTCCCAGGAATACATGCTGAATCTTTTTGGCACACTCTTCATTGTAGGTCAGTTCGACCTTGACATCTCTCACTCCGGGCACAGGCCGCATTCACGTGACTTGAATTTCTTTACTACTTCTGCGCAGAGGCCATCTTAGCCGTCTCACGTGATCTCATCCTCTCCAGCAACCATTTTCGAAGCATGGCCTAACAGGCCCGAACGAACTATCATAAAAACAAACACAACCGAAATTAAAACAGAGAAAATAAGCCTTTCTGTTTACCACCCGCCATTCTAAAGACCCGTGTTAGGTGTTACCTAGCAGAAGCGACATTTAAAGCCATTTTACTTACCATCTGCATTCTTTGCCACAATACAAATCTACCACGCAACATAAATCATGCAATTTCACTTTAATTAGTACGCAAATCACAATACTAAAGTTAATTAACTTCACATTTGTAAGTAGATTAGATTTTGCACAAATCTGCATGTTACCCATATATAGTGTTTACTAAAAAGGGTGCATTTGTTGGTTAGTACATGCATTTTCAAACGGTTAGTATTATTAAATTATTAAGAGGTCATTAATTTCCAAGAGATACAAAATTATTTTGTTTACCCTGCTCCATCAATTCCCCCCTTTGGTGATTTTCAACATCACCACAAAAACCTATCCCTACAAATTTATCAGATAAATGTTTCTTGTCCACTTGCATTTATTAATTTAAACAACCGTGTTCTTTTCATCTTGTCTTTTAGACCTTTTGTACATGTTCTCTTTTAACTCTTCCAATTCTATCTCTCCCAACTCCCGTTCTCTTTCTTTATTTTTCTCATATTCTCTTTTTACTCTATCTTGTCTTTTTCTTCTTTTAATACACACATATGCTAATCTAAACAATAGCATTACTATTATTAATACTGTGACTGGTATTAGTATTTTCCCAATTAGAGAACTACCTATTTCTGTGAACCATTTCTTCATTGAGGAAAGACTCTTACCAAGTCTCTCCCAAACACCTTCAACCTCCAGTGGGGCAATTTCTTTATGCAAATCAGTAATGTTCTTTATATACTTCTGTATATTCTCACTTTTGTCTGGAATGTAATTGCAACAATGTTGTACCTTCAGCATTCCACAGACTCCACCCTCTTTTGCCAAAAGAATGTCAAGGGCAAGTCGATTTTGCATTACCATAGCTTTCATGGCAACCATTTCGGTATTTACCATTAAGAACCCTCCATCAGTATTCGTTGATAAACGATCTACTACTGTAGACAATTTCCGAATCTTGTATGCATTCAAAGATATACCCACTGCTGGTATCAATGCTCCAAAAATATCACCTACTATTTCTGAGAAGCTTTCCCTCCTCCTACGGGTTAATGTTTTACCTATCTCGTGCATTCCTTTCGTTCCCCTTTCCACATGAAATTTTTTTGGAAAGACCAGGCCTAGATAACATGTTCCGTACCAATGGTCCGGCAACCTATAATAAGCTCTATTTCCGCAAATATAATAGATCCCTGGAAATACTGGATCTTTTCCTCCTTTAAAATCCCCATCCCCTTGAATTTTGTATGTATCTCGGCACTCACTAGAACCCACAAAATAGTTATCATACATAGTGTTATCTCTACTAATACACAATTTTCCCTGTTGGGGCCAATCCAGATCCATAGCTGCGTTTGTTTCACCTTTGTCGTAACTTCTCTCTTCAAACGCCCAAGGTGGGGTTTTTGTCTTTTCTCCTGCTACCTTTCTTTGAAACTTAACTCTTCTGTCCTCTACCATGTCTAAGAAAATCTTTTCTTCTTTCCTTAACTCACAAGTAAGATTATGTCTAAATGTATATTCTAATGTTAATTCTTTTGTTTCTAAGAAAAACTCTCCAAAAACCTTTGCAACTTTTACCTTATTTAATTTAGGGATTACGGGAATTTTTGCAAAAACAGCATCTATGTCAGTGTAGTAATATTCTAATCTACCTGTTTTATAAAATAGGCTAGCTAAAACGCTACAAGTTATTCCATACGTCAAAGGAAGGTGATGATATGTCACACCTTTTGTTACAGACGCAGGTAACTGCATACAGACATAACAATCTCTCACATCCATTGTCTCCACATATTCGTATAAAAGTTTCGTGAAGACATTCTTGGAGAAATCAGTTATTGACTTATCCCCATGAAAATCAGTACTATCTACTAATGTTGCAGTGTTCTTTATGTTAGCTTTCTTGTCATTATTCGTGTCATTCACTATTACGGATGTATTTACTACAACTAACCTAAGTGGAATTATTATTGCTAAAATAAACCAGATAAGCATTAGCAAACCTGTACAATAAAAACACATTCTACACCATCTACGTAAAAACTCACATCTAGATCTTCTATTCTCAGTGTCTACCATGTTGTAATACTATCTAGCTATATATATATATATGTACAGAAAATGTGTTTTCCACACCTCAGAATGACTTTTCAGCCACTCTACCCTTTAATCAGTCTCTTTTGGTGCTCTCTTCAGTTCTTTTCAGAACTTTTTCTTGTCTTTTTCAGTTTAGGTGTCCAGTCCGGTTTTCTTTCAGGTTTGGTGCAATTCACTCTCACCCATTTGTTCACAGTCTTTGTCTGGGATTTCGTGACTGCTATCCACTTCTTTAATGTCGGTCAGTGCTATGTATAGCCATTCAGGTGACTTATATTTCAAGTTAGGTCTCTTCACTATTTTTGGTCTCTGCAACTGTCTTTCACTTGGTTTTTGTCATTTCTGACTTGTTATTTCATTTACTTGTTCCGCATTATCTTTGTTCAAATTTATTATTTTATATCTCAGTCTTTTAATTTCGTTGGGCCAATTGTCTCCTTTTCTTGGCCTTTTCAGTTCACTTTCTTTTTCTTCTCGTTCTGCTCTCCAAGTTCTCTTTCTTGGTCCTATTCTTTGCTTTCTTTCTTCTTCACTTTCTTCAGATTCTGTCTCAGACCACACTTCACTTCCTCTAACTTTGAGCTTTATGATCTCAGTTTCTTTGTCTGAATCCGAATCTTCTTGTGATTCTTCTGTTTGAAAATTTGATTCTAACCCTCCTCGTTTGTCTTCCGCACTTTCCCCAATCTCTCTATCTGAATCTAAATCTCCCTGTGTTTCTTCTGTTTGTAGTTCTGACCCTACTACTCCTCGTTTTTCTTCCGTACTTTCCCCAATCTCTCTATCTGAGTCTAAATTTTCTTCAGTTACCTCAATGATCTCTGGAGGAATTTTCCCAAAACTTGTACTTGGCTGTTCACTGTCACTGTTTCTTGGTCCGGTTTCTCCGTTTTCAATATCAGTTCTTTTGTTTCCTGATTTTTCCTTTTGTCTTTCACCAGATTCAGGTTGGTCTGTTTCAGATGCCGAACTGGTATACGATATTTCCAGATGTCGACTTACAGGTCGAGCTTCAAGATCTGGAACTCTGATCGTTTCAGTTTCTTCTTCAGTTGTCAAACTGGTACTTGTTTCTTCCAGATGTCGACTTACAGGTTGAGCTTCAATATCTGGAACTCTGATCGTTTCAGCTTCTGCTTCAGATGCTGAGCTGGTATCTGATATTTCCAGATGTCGACTTACAGGTCGAGCTTCAGGATCTGGAACTCTGATGGTATGACTGGCATGAACCCAATTTTTCACACCTGCACACTTTACAGCAGTTGTTGTCACCAGGATCACTTGACGTGGCTTATCCCAGCGCGGAACCAAGCAGTTTCTTCTTCTGTGGATTTTAATGCGGACCCAGTCTCCTGGACTCAAATCATGAGCTGGTTTTCTTTCAAGAGTGGTCGCATCCGGTCCAACCTGATGAAACACAGAATGCACCACATCAGCCAATCCTTTGCAATAGTCCAATACGAGATCATCAGTTATAGTCAGCAGTTTGTTGACAGGTACATGTGCTTGTCTCATTGCTCGTCCCATGATTATTTCATGAGGACTCAGACCTGTTTTTCTGTCAGGTATGCTTCTGATGCTCATCAGCACCAATGGCAGGGCATCAGGCCATTTGAGTCCTGTGGCTTGACACATTTTCCCAAAACTATTCTTTATTGTCCCATTTACTTGCTCTACCACTCCAGAAGCCTCTGGTCTGTAGGCACAGTGCAGTTTTTGTTGAATGTCAAGTGCTTCACATATCAGTTGGATTATTTCATTCTGGAAATGTGTTCCTCTATCTGTTTTGATCGTTACTGGAAAGCCATATCTAGGAATTAATTCTCTCAGTAGGAGCTTAGCTACAGTAACTCCATCATTCCTTCTTGTCGGATAGGCTTCCACCCAACGAGAAAACAAACAAACGACCACAAGGACATATCTCAATCTATTGCTTGGGGGCATTTCAATAACATCTAGTTGCATTCTGGTAAAAGGACCTCCTTCACGTCCTATTGTTCCCAAACTCACTACTGTCTTACTTCCCGGATTTATTTGTTGGCATGTAAGACATCTTTGACAAAGGCTTTCAGCTATAGCCCTAAATTGTGGGTTGTACCAGGTCTGTCTGAAAAGTCTGATCATGGCATCCCTACCAATGTGTGCCTGCCCATGTTACATCCGTGCCATATTAGAGATCATGCTATCAGGTATAACTGGTCTTTCATCTCTATAAGCCCAGACTTCATCTTCCTCTCTTTGTCTGCAACCTGCTTTTATCCAACCATCTTTCTCCTCATCATCTGCTTCTTCCTGCAATTGTTTTACCTCATCCCAGGTTTCAACTGTGTTAGTAAACAGCAAGGGACATGAAACATTCTCTTTTTCCCTTCTCCTATTCATTGAGGTCATATTTCTGGCACAATATTGAGCTAATTCGTCAGCGAATTTGTTACCCACTGCAATATAATCGGTTCTGTTTTTGTGTGCAGCGCATTTTACCACTGCAATCTGTTTAGGTAGCTGTATCGCCTCAAGCAATTTCTTCACAAACTCACCATTCCTAATAGGAGATCCTGCAGAAGTCAGGAATCACCTCTGGGACCAGATCTGTCCGAAATCGTGGACCACTCCGAAGCCATACTGGCTATCCGTGATCACCGTAATTCTGAAGTTCTTTCCCAGTGTGCACGCTCGAATCAGAGCAATCAGTTCAGCAACTTGGGCTGAACGTATTCCTCTCAAACAGGATGCTTCCATTATGGTTGCCACCGTGCATACAGCATACGCAGCACTTAAAACTCCTTCACTTGTTCTCAGGCATGATCCGTCCACAAACATCACATAATCTGATTCTTTCAAAGGTTCATCTCTGATATCAGGGCGAGGCTTTGTGCAGAATTCAAGCACATCCAAACACTTATGATCAACATCATCTTTGACTTCCACATTTACTTCATCTGGCAATGAAGTTGAAGGATTCACACTCGTGCATCTTTCAATGGTTACATTGTCTGCACCCAAAATCACTTTTTCATACCTAGTCAGCCGACTATGAGTCATGAATTGGGTTTTTGTTTGAGTCAGAAGGATTTCAACGGAGTGTGGGACATATACTCTCAAAGGATATCAGATCACAATGCCTTCGCTCTGCTCCAGACTCACACAAGTAGCAGCTACTGCTTTCAGACATCCAGGCAACGCCTTTGCTACCAGGTCTAAAACAGCTGAAAAATAGGCGATTGGTCTTTTCATTTTTCCATGCCTTTGCACTAATACTGAAAGTGCACATCCGTCTCTCTCGCTACAATACAGCTCAAATTCTTTTTCATAATCAGGCATTCCCAATGCTGGTGCCTCACACAAACTTGTTTTCAGTTCCTTAAAAGCCTTCATTTCCTCCTCATCCAATTCAATCGGATCTTTGACATCCCTCTTTGTCAATCGCTGTAAAGGTTTTGCAATTTATGAAAATCCACTTATCCACTGTCGACAATAACCAACCATTCCGAGGAACATTCTCACCTCTCTCTGCGTCATAGGGGCTCTCATTCCTTGGATAATTCTTATTCTTTCTGTCGTCACCTTTCGCATCCCTTTCTCAATCTTATGACCTAGGTATTGTACCTCCTGTTAACAAAATTGCAGCTTTGATGGAGACACCTTATGTCCTCCTTCTGCCAAATGATTTAATAAAGCAATTGTGTCCGTAACACATGCTTCTCTGGTCTTTGATGCCACTAATAGGTCATCAATATACTGGACCATCACAGATTTTTCAGGAATTTTTAAATCTTCTAATGATTTCTTCAGAATCTGATTAAAGATTGAAGGATTTTCAGTATACCCTTGAGGAATTCGGCACCATGCCAAAATACGCTCTCCTAACCGGAACGCAAATAATGGCTGGCTGTCAGTGTGCAATGGAATAGAAAAGAATGCATGGCACAAATCAATGACTGTGTACCATTCTGCATCATGTGGAATCTGATACAGTATTACAGCGGGGTTTGGCGCAATTGGGCAACAAGGAATAACAATCTTATTTACCTTTCTCAAGTCTTGCACTATCCTATATGTTCCATTCGGCTTTTTCAATCCCATTATAGGTGAATTACATGGGCTACTCATTATTTCTCTAAGAATTCCTTGTTCAATCATCTTATTAATTACAGGTGTTATTCCTTCAATGATTTCTGGCGTTAATTAGTACTGCGGAGTATTTGGGTAATTTGTTCCTTTCCTTACAGTAATTTTTACAGGATCAATTCCTCTCATTAGTCCAATATCTTCGCCTGTGAAATCCCATACATCAGACCTGACTACTCCTTTCAATTCAATAGGGATTTTCTCTGCATCAAACACAGGAAACATGTCATTCACTCCTGGTTCTAGTTCTGCCATTGTCATTTTATACAGGACATCCTCGTCTGGTGTCTGGAAAGCAATACCATCTGGGGTACAGTAGATGGTGCAATTCATTTTACAAAGTAGATTGCGTCCTAATAAATTTACAGGACTGCAATCACAAACCACAAAGCGATGCATCTCTTTGAATGGTCCAACTTTTACCTCTACTGGTTTTGTAAGAGGGGTTTTAATCTGCCTGTTTGAAACACCTACAACTTGGATATATTCTCCTGAGAGAGGAAGGTTTGGAATATCCACTGATCTAACAGTAGAACGGGTAGCTCCAGTGTCCACAAGGAATGTAACATTTACACCATTCACTTTTCCATCCACAAATGGACCTGACTGATCTACCTCTAGAGTTGCGCCAAGCACGCACTCTTCTTCCTCTCCTAGGCACCGTCATAAGCTTTCATCCGATTCATCTCCATCCTGCTGTAACCAATACTGCGAAATTGCAGCTGCGCGCGGCAATTTTGTTACCTGCTCTCCTCCGTAGAATCCTGTCTCTGTACTGTATCTCTGAGGATTTACACTCTTTGGAAGAGGTGGTTGCGGCACCTGACACTGTTGAGTAACTACCTGCGGTTGTTGCAACTGTTGGTAACTCACCTCATTCTGCACCTGTGGATTTAATGGTTGATTTTCTGTATTAGCTTTTGGAGGAAATTTACACTCGTTTCTCCAATGTCCTAATTTTCCGCAATTATGACACAGCCATTTCTTTTTAGCCTCCTCTATACTCATTTGACCTTTTCCCTTACCTATATTCGGTTTGGATTTAGTCTGTCCTGCATCACTAGACTGATTATTCATCTGAGCTTCTTGCTTTTCTGCAACCTTTACTTGTGCCCACATTGCCTTTTCCTTGAGTTTACGCTGTTTACACTCAATATCGTCACTACAATATTTTGCATACCTTAATACTTCATCTACAGTGCTATTCTGCCAACACAACATATGCTGCTTAATCATTTCACTTATTTCAGGTTTCAAGCCATATACAAATCTATACACAAAATGACTCATGTCTTTTTCACTCAAATTCTCATAACCACTATACTGTTTAAAGACCAAAAGCAGTCTCTCATAATAAGCATGTACAGATTCCTTACTCTCCTGAGTTGTTCTATCAATCTTTACCCAGTCCGTTTCTTTTGGTGGGATTTTATTTTTCAGAAACGTGATGGCTTGTTCATATTTTCTCATTACTTCTGAACCTGGGGATCCCGTTTTTGCATCTCTAGGATATTCTTCCTTCGGCCAGTCAATTGTAATCTTACATTCTGTCCATAAATCTGCTGGTACAACAATTTCAAACAATCCATCCAAATCTTCCCACAACACTTTTGAAACCTTTACAAACCTTTCTACCTGTCTGTACCATTCTACGGGTTTCTCTCTCAATCTTGGAAAGTCATTTGTAAATGACAATATATCTTGTCTGGACCATGGGACATGTACATAGCTTCCTCCTGGAGTTTCCCTCATTGGATATTCCATTACTATCGGTTCTTTCTCCTTTACCGGAAAAGCCAATGAAGCTTTATCGGTCGTTCCCTCCTTTCTTCTTATCCACCTGCTTCTCCACCTGTCCACATCTCCCCATTTTCTCAATAACACAATCAGTTCCTTTATTTGTGTTAACTGTCCTGAAGTGTTCAGATTTTCTATATCTTTTTCACTAAAATCTACCCTGTACGGTTTCTGCAATCCTCTGATTTTTCCAAACTCTACTCCTAGTTCGATTCGCTGTTTCTTCCAATTTTTCATGCAAGTTCCTAGCTCTCCAAGTAACACTTTTACACATGAACATTAACTCGTCATCTTGGTAGAACTTCAACCGATCTGTACCAATAGTCCCTAGAATCAATTCCTCCATATCTATTTTTAATCTGATCACATCCAAAGGTTGTGGTTCAGCATCTTTCTTTTGTAAGTTCCTCACCCACTCATTTAATTCTTCTGCAGTCGGACCCACAGGGGTTTTATTTACTTCTGCCCAATTTGCACTTCTCTCTGGGGTCTCAGTTGCTGACTCGGTTCCCATAGGAATCCTATTTATCTGACTCTCATTAATTGTCAAATTTGTAGGTGGACTCGACCTACATGAACCAACAGATTCTCTTGCCTCTCTATTTTCTGGAATTATCCCTTCTCTCACTTTTTGCATACTAGAGTTCAATGGGATTGTCAAGGAATGCTCATCTATTCTTTGATTTTCAAATACCGGAATTACTGGCCCTATCGTCACTGGCACAGTCACAGCTTCCATATTCTTTGTTAATTCTCTTATCTTTTCAGTCAACTCTCTTGTGGTTCTGGCTAATTCAGTTGTATTACCATTATCATGCTTCATATTCTGTGGTGTTTCTAATTTATCAGATGACCTATTTATTTCAGAATTTCGTTCAGGGCTTTGATTTCTTACAGTTTCCATTGGTGGTGCATTTGGAGTCACCACCGCAGAATTCTGTTGATATGGAGGGGGTCTTTTATTTAAAATGTCCTCCAGCAACTCATCCTCTGTGTCGCTAACTCCATACCCATACCTTTCTGTTACTGCATGCTTCTTTTTCTCCGTACACTTTCTTCCTGTAATCTCTTCAACTGTTCTGACAGGAAACAAACCATCCATCATGTTAGCATACCGCCATCGTCTCGTCCTGTCTTCATGATTCAATCCCCATACTCTTCCATGGACTAAACTATAATTCTTTGCACCTCTGTGTCTTTCCCTTTCATACATCTCATCTTCCCATTCACCTAAAGCTTCGAACTGTGTTGGTCTAGGTCTCGGTTCAAGTTTCATCATCTTTTCTCTCAAATTTCGAAGTACAGCTGTGCTAAACAAACCATTTTCTGGAAATGCCAATACTCCATCGCTTTGAGTATATTTCTCCCAATTTTCCAACCAAATACAAGTATGATAACCATATTTCAACATCATATGAGATGCTGGCGTTTTCGGTGGAGGAAGTACTTCTCCTTCCCTAGTCACTACCTTTTTGTCTTTCTTGAAAAAGTTTTTAATCTTCGCAAACCATGACGGTTTCTCTCTACAATACTCATAATAAGCAATATTCACTGTTCTTTTTCTCAAACAAATACACGAAAATTCTTCACCACACTGTTCTTTCTGCTGCTCGGTTATTCGGACCTATCCCAGCGCATCTCACACCAACTCACCAATCTGAAAGCTCTACGTCACTCTCACACTAACCAATACCAGCGCACCAATCAAGAAGCTCTTCGCTCTTCCACAACTGGCCAATACCAGCGCGGTCTTTGTTGACGTCAGTTCTACTCCTGTCCTTACTGACCCCTCCTTTACAAAAATTATCTGCAGTTTTCTTTACCTTCTCTTCTCGACAAAATTTATTAGTTACAACGTAAAACACATTACCATTGTCTGTTTCGCTAAACAAAAGAGATAGTTTGTTCTAACTTACAAGAATACTGTTTCGTTCGATAAGTGTAGCACTTCTCTCTACCTTACCCTTCTCTCAAGCAAGGGGTGAACCCGTTTCTCTGGGGATAAAACACATGTGGAAACTACACTGCTCCTGAGAATTAAGGCCAGAGTTTCACAAGAAAACCTGTTGCTATTTCACTCAAACGCATTTTCATACATGAAATGTCCCTAACATAACACAATCCTGTGTTATCACCAATTTGAAAATCACACAATGCACAATTCCGTGTGACTTCTCTTGCCACACGTGTCTACTTCCTACTTCCCGGAAGCTTCAAAATTTCGACTTACACATAACCTAATACAATTCGACATAAAGTGTTAGACATGAAAAATCAGTAATCACCAAGCTAATCTATAGTAACCATAACTCTGCTACCAAGAAATCTGATCCAGCGCGGCTAATATAAATTTCTCCTTAGGACACTAATCCAGTTAAAAACTCTTTTGCAACCTATTGTCAATTAAACCTTATGTCGGTGGGGCCCATGACACCGCATAACATACATTCATTCAATCTCTGGATTTCACGCTAAGGAGAATGTGCTGCTGGATGAACGGGATACCTTGTTAAATATGACAGAATAATAATTCATACATTATATGCATTAACCTTTGATCCTGTCGGTTCTAAACATCAAGGTACTCCGCTCTTTGGTCGATGGACCAACTAGTAGAATAAGTTGATGGTGATTAAGACCAGCTCAATCACAATTAAAACCTTTTAACATTATAAATCATAAATGTACTAAAGAACCACAGACTCATTTTAAGTTAGAATATATTTTTATCTAAATTTTTCAATCAAATAGGTGAAATTCTTTATTAATCAAACACATTTAATATATCAATAAACATTTAAGAAAGGTTTAAGGGAAAAATGAAAATTATGCATTACCCACGGTCATAGGGCGATGACAGGAATGGTTCACCAAAGGAAGATAAACCGCAGATCACAGAATAGAACTCCCAACTGACTGACTGTCCCGCTAACCTCTTCGAACGCACCTCCCGGGCAGAATTCCCGCAACGATATCGTTCCTTCCCCAGTCAAAGTTCAAAGTCCAAAAATGACAGAGTCTTTCGCAGTATCGAGGTGGAAAAATGAAAAATATAGAAGCGGCATGGCAGGAAACACCAACAGCAGCAGCAGCAGCCCACCCCACATAAGAGCAGACTCTCTTATACCCTATTCTCTGGCTTACTACACATAAAAGTTGCAATCCTTAGGGGCAAGAATCACGCTAATTGGTCCATTTGAGGGGTGGTGATGGTCACCTCATCGCCCTCCTTGTTCAAACTGGTTTAGGGACAATAAAACACACAATGAGTCTCATGACTCTGGGGTCAAAAGTAGTCCAACTTGTCCATTCATTTTGTAGCGATCTTTGATGGTCACATTTTGGTTCGTCCATTGTCACTCGGTTCTTTCCCATCCATTCCCAGGAATACATGCTGAATTTTTTGGGCACACTCTTCATTGTAGGTCAGTTTGACCTTGACATCTCTCACTCCGGGCACAGGCCGCATTCACGTGACTTGAATTTCTTTACTGCTTCTGCGCAGAGGCCATCTTAGCCGTCTCACGTGATCTCATCCTCTCCAGCAACCATTTTCGAAGCATGGCCTAACAGGCCCGAACGAACTATCATAAGAACAAACACAACCGAAATTAAAACAGAGAAAATAAGCCTTTCTGTTTACCACCCGCCATTCTAAAGACCCGTGTTAGGTGTTACCTAGCAGAAGCGACATTTAAAGCCATTTTACTTACCATCTGCATTCTTTGCCACAATACAAATATACCACGCAACATAAATCATGCAATTTCACTTTAATTAGTACTCAAATCACAATACTAAAGTTAATTAATTTCACATTTGTAAGTAGATTAGATTTTCCACAAATCTGCATGTTACCCATATATAGTGTTTACTAAAAAGGGTGCATTTGTTGGTTAGTACATGCATTTTCAAACGGTTAGTATTATTAAATTATTAAGAGGTCATTAATTTCCAAGGGATACAAAATTATTTTGTTTACCCTGCTCCATCACCACCATTAAAGTAAAAGCACCATGTGGGCGCTTTCACTCAAATTTATTTAAAAAAAAGAAAGGTTTCGTAGCGCGGCGGCCGCTAAAGTTAAAGCGGACCATGCTGCTAAATTAAATAAGTGAAGAAGCGGGGGGCCGCTAAAGTTAAAGCAGACCGGCCAAGCAGCATGCTGACTTGTAGGGAAAGTACGTTGTGGATGGAATGGGGGGAAATCATTAAACAAAATAGCGCTCACAGCCAAGATAAGACAGACTGTGTAACACTACAAGTAAAAGGTCCAGTCATTGTGAGAGGTTACAAATGGCGACAAGGCGGTACTAAGGAGGGACTAACAAGCCTCATAATGAATCGGAAGCCAGCGTTTACGAAGGGCAATGACACAAGCCAATTACAAATATGGGCAGAGAGTGGGCGGGGCTTCTAAGTCATACTCTACTACTGCATGATTCGCGGCAGCGCATGCGCTACCCAGGCTCGACCTAAAAACGGGGTGCTGCGGTGTACCGTAACGGAGGAAGGCGTGTAGCAGCTGCAGGCCCCACGTATAAAGTTGGACAAACCCTGCTGGGCACGAAGATGTGGGGGCGAGTCTGAGGACTCCTGCGGACCCTGCTACAGGAGCAGGTGAGAAATTGTACAGGCAAGGGGGCAATGTTAGCCAGTGAGCTTCAGAGCAGCAACATAACTGGCAACTGAATTGCAAGTGAAATAATCTAAATGTCTGCCAACATGCTGCATGAACAAGAAGAAGCAACAGACAGAATGTTTAGCGAGGAGACTATAACAAGAGAAGGGCCATCAGTGCCAAGATACTCAAAAAACAATAAGGAGACGGATATGTGCGAAAATGTTTAATTCATTGAGAAGCTTAAACGCAATGAATTAACAAAGTGGTGGGAATACAAATCACTGCAGAAATATTTGGAGGTAGGACAAATTCCGGGGGCCTACGAATACCGGTGGCACCGAGTTTTGAAAACCCCGACCCTGAGATGCTGAAGGAGTGGGACGAAAGCAATTTGGAGGCATCGAAAAGACTAGTACAGATTCTGGTTAAATACTCAGAGAAGGACAGGACAGGTCTTCAACAACAGATTGATGTGCTTGAGATTGAATTAGAAGCTCATCAACAAGAGTTTGTTTTAAAGTATCGGGCCAACACTGAAGAGCGCCTAAAACAACATGAAGACACAATTAAACAACGCAAACTACAAAAATTCACCAGGGATAAACTGGACTATGAACGGGGCCAAAAGTTCATGTTTGCGAGAAGGTTTGAAAACATAAGGCGACAATGGCTAGTGGAGAGCAATAGAGAACAAGCATTGTAAATGCAATAGGTCTCGCATTTGTTAGTGTTGGAGCTATTGGCATTGTAAATGGTAATGCTTTTTAGGTCTCGCTGAGCCAGCGCATGCGCTGCTCTGCGAGAAATTTAGTGAGTGGCTTTTGAAAGTGCTACCACAGGGTTTTCCTGGCCTCAAGCTTGCGTTCACGCGAGCGTGCACGCGCGCAGCCGCCATGTGGGTTTCTGTCAAGGCTCATTAAGCCTTGCGTGCCTCTCTCCGCCTTGCTTGTTTATATTTATCGCTTTATTTGTAGCTCCGTTGCCCAGTCCCCCAACTCCAGGCACCTTCATACAACATGGGAACACACTTACAAGCACAAATTACAATGCAAAAAAAATGTGGGCAAACGGAGAGCAGCGCGCATAGGCTCATATATATGCAAGCCTGCTCAGTTTATCAGCTTTTTAATGCCGATAAAAGCACGCTGGTTTATCAAACCCGGCACTGCTTAGCTTTCACGGCGCTTTGTTCTCGGCGGTTTTCCTTTTAAAACGCACATAGAAGCGTATCTTTATGTAAATTGTTTAGCTGCCCCTGCTTATTTTGCTCGGCACTTATATAGCCCCAGCCATAACAGGCAACATACACGAGCCCTTTCGCTTGTAATCTATGTCACCATCTTTCTTAGTGAGGAATTAGCACTTAAAAGCCAAGTGCTCTGTTCGTAACCACATGCTGTGATTCGTTAGACTCCATGGCGCTTTCAGTTTAACAACACCAAACAACAGAGGGAGGAACAGAAAGGAGCAGTGTCTAGTTACTGACCTATAGCCAAGCACCATTGGATCATAACAATACATTTATAAAGTGAAATATATGGTGGCAGGGATCCTGGCTAGCTAACTCCAATGCAGGTAACAGCGGTTGTAATGTTCTGGTTACGTAATTTTATTTAGTAAGGTGCACAACAAATATATCTGTTTGCTGATGCCCAAGCACAACCATTCCCAGGGTTGCCATAACAACACATTTACACTTGTTATCACGCAGCGTCTGAAAATAAAGTGTAGTTGAGGGGACAGCAGCGCGCACAGTCACGGAAAATCGAAAACATCGGCGCATGTTAAGGACACACAAAGGGTCACAAAGTAGACGTCTTAGGGAGAGTAAATTATATTGATGTATGCAGCATATCTAATTTTGCGCAAAGTTTCTTTTACTTCTCCTCCTATATTTCGTCTTCCTTTACACAGCCATCTGCAACCACTCTCTCCCGTATTTATGTTCCAGTCAACCTTTTTTTATTTACTTCTTCGATCTCCCATAGGTATCATGGATAAGCAAAGCAATGCGTGTACCAACTGCAGGGATATGTGTTACATATATTGGTTATAGACGCGATACAATGCAATTTCGCTCCATTCCCCAGACTCTCAATGTTGATACAATTATTGTACTTCATCAAATACAAAACTTATACATTCGACACTGCTGAGCTTTTTATTGGCAGGAGCTTTTTTATCATTAAGTACCTTTCTTATGTCGCTTTATTCTCCGGTAGTTAACCTTTTTTATGCACACATGAGCGTGATGACGCTGCTCACGTTCGCTCGGCACATATATAGGGATTCTGCTATTTTCCACCTTCTGCTTTATCATTTCCAGAAAAAAATTGCTTCTCGATCAAATTAATAGAAAAATTTAATAAAACGATGCGCTACAAGTGGTACAGCGCCGCGGAAGGCACTTTATAAAGGTAAACTGCCACCTTTCAGTTGGTGTTTGCTGTTATTCGGTATTATTGGTGTACTTAGAGCCACTGGAATTATGCGGCAGGTATGGCCAATTATGCAGCAAGGTTGAGTAAATTATGCTGCAAGGAAAGGCAAAATGCTTCGTAATACAACACACTTGGACACTTGGAGTTCCACTGTAGTATCATTAGCTATTGGTCAACGACACAGCCCTTAGTGCTCCATTGGAGTTCCATTGCCGTATTGCAGGCTCATGGATTAATGGGGCAATCTGTGGTGCTCCAAACAGTTCGACTCCAGCATTGTTGGCCATTGACAACAAGCAACAGACACCAGCAGGCTCGCTTGATGCAAGCTCTCTACTTTCCGCACTAAAAGTTGGGGCGCACATAACAACAGCTACTTTTATGTATATTCGCACCTTAATTGATAACTGCGCCGGCCAGTGCCCCGTTGCCAGGCACCTTAATACACCATAGAAACACACTTATGAACACAAATTGCAATGCGGGGAAGTAAGGAACAAACGGAGATCAGCTCGCACAGGATTATATACATGCGAGTCCGCTCATTTTATCAGCCTGCCATTGTCAATATAGGCACCATAGATATATTTATTTCAAACTTAATCCCCCACTTACTTTACTCTCCTCCTTTTTGTTTTTTACATTTCTATGTGTAATCTTTGTAATAAACAGTGGCCCAATTTGTGCAGCGCTTGCATCACATCGGACACTGCTGCGCTTTTCACTGCGCTTTCTTCTGCAGTAGGTTTACCTTTTTGAGGCGCAGACACAAGCGTATGTTTTTGAAATTGTTTAGGTGCCGCTGCACAGTGCTTAGCTTTTACGGCGCTTCGTTTTTCAGTGCGCAGCTGCAGCGGTATACTATTGGGGTTGTATGTTTAAAGATGTAATATCTGTTTTGTGCGGCGATATATTCACCGGACAGTACAAAGCTTTCCACCAACATTTGTTTTCCGGTAGGTTTGCCCTTTTAAAAGCGCATACACGAGCATATCTTTTTTACACTGCTCAATTTTATGCAGCGCTTTGTTTTCCCGTAGGTTTGTACAGATGCGCCCACATGAGCATTATGTTGTTTGCACTGTTTAGGTGCCGCTGGACACTGCAGAGCTTTTCACAGCGCTTTGTTTTCAGGTAAGTTTTTCCAGGTGCGCACACACGAGCGTATGTTTACTTACTATAGCATACCGTTCAACATTACTCACATATAGCTTCTAATGGCTCATGCATCCCACTCCTATACATCCCTTTTATCCTCACAACAAAGCTTTCGCAGCACATTTACATACGGCTAGACCTCACCACACCATCTCCACGCATTTCCGCAACACCACTTGTCGTACTCCTTTATTATTCCAAGTAGATAGCTTTCTTTTATTGCCTACTCGTCTACTTAAACAGATCACCAACACTGCAGATATAGGTGTCAAAGAAACTCTGCAGATATAGGTGTGACATCACCATCACTGCAAATATTGGTGTGACATCACTAGCACTTCAGATATAGGTGTGACACCTCTAAACTGCACATATAGGTGTGAGATCTCTATCACTGTAGATATTGGTATAGGATCACCGTCTGCAGATATGCTGTGTTACATCTCTATCACTGTAGATATTGGTGTGAGGTCACCATCGCTGCACATATAGGTGTAAAATAACCATTACTGCTGATATTGGTATGAAATCACTATCACTAAACATATATAAGTGTGAGATCGCCAACATCATATATGTGTGAAATTACTATCACTGCAAATATAGGTGTGAGATCACTATCTGCAAATATGGGTGTGAGATCACTATCACTGCAGATAGATAGTTCCAACATGTTCAGTATACAAGAGTTTATGCTATTAGCATTATAAATGACAATGCCTTTTATTTATGTTATCAAAACATGCAACAGTTGGTGTTGTTGCACTAAGGATATTGTGCTGCATACCTAAATACTTATAAGGTCCCAAAAGCGAGACCTATTGGCTATGCCAATGCTTGTTACTTATGTAATAGGTCTTATATTTGTTGGAGCTATTGACATTGTAAATGGCAATGTTTTTTACTATTGTAATAGCTCTTAAATTTGTTGGAGCTATTGACATTGTATATGGCACTGTTTTTTACTTATGTGTTATGGAGTGTATTTATGTGGTGTTGTGGAATTATGTACGTTGGACTGGATTAGTTGTGTAACTGTGTTGTGTAGAATTGTGTGGAGTGGATTTGTGTATTGGAATTATGTGGCACGGTGTGCTGTGGAATTATGTGGATAGTAATTATGTGGTATTGAGTGTACTAGAATTATGTGGAGTAAGATTGTGTGTTTTGGAGTGTAATTATGTGGTGTGGTATTTTGTGTTATGGAGTGGTAGGTGGTGGAGTTTAATGCCTTCCATGGCACAAAAACGCCTATAAATAATACTTTTGAAATTACATAATACATGATGTAAACGTCCAAACATTAATGTACTTGGTAAGGATATGCCCTCACCTCCTTAATAAAACAAAGAGCTCCATTGTCTGTCTTTTTCTGTAAAAACTTGTACAGCATGCTCATTACTTAACAAGTCAGGGGGTGCAGCTGCAAGCGTTATATAAAAATTAGATGGACTAGTTTTAAGTTAAAGGTAACAATGCACTATTATGTTTTTTACTTCCCACCTCTTAGTCTTGCTTTCTTCACAAGGAATAAAAAAAAATCCTGTGAAAAACAATCCCTTTCTCTAAACCTCTTTAAAACACGCAAGTGTTTTGCTGTCCCTAACACCTAAATTTGCACAGCCAGCATTTGCGAGCACTGGCTTTAGTCTCAAACTCTGAGGTGGCCTGACTCATTAAGTCATGTCTGGGTTCACATCCCCCAAGGAATACACATTGTCACGCCCCTTCCACTATATACAGCTCTGTGGAAAAGCATTCACATTGTACTAAACTGCAGAAAATACTGATTATGTGACTATTGAGATCTCGGTTGATAAACTCAAAAACACATTTTTTGCTCACTCAAATAAAGATTTCATGCACAAAAAGATTCTGAATTGGGCCCACAAAGAAGACAAATGAGATTCCCAAAAGCACTTGGGCTCCTGTTCTGCAATCTAAACTGGTATACATTCTTGTCACAGTTTATATGAGTGTGCATGTGAGTTGCAGCTATGCCAAGAATATTCCACAGCTGTATTTCTGCATTCTCTCCTATGACAGCCCAAGACAAAAAATGAAGAGAGCAGTTATGCAAATTTAGAAGACAGGAACATACCTCACAACAGCGAGAACTAAACAAACTAAAGTATTCAACTAACTTTTTTTGACCTTGTCTTCTGGTGATACAGCCCTACATTATAAATGTGTACTCCCTTATACACACAACAATATTCAGAGGTCTTGTGGTTGCACATATCTACTCTACAGCTGAGAATATGCGGCTGTCCGAGGCCCCCGCAGGGGGCCACTAAAGAGGGCAGCCCTCTAGTACCATCTGGGCACCCCACACCCCCTTAGGGGCAGGGACTCAGGGAGGAGTCCCCCCAGCCTTGTCGCGGCGCGCTGGGCGAGCGTCACTTCCTGGGGGCGAGGACAGGGGGAGGGGTATATAGGCCTCCCCCACCCTCTTCTCGTCCTCTTTCGCGCGCCGGACACGCCGTCTGACACGTTGGGTCCCCTGGTCAGGCGACTCCTTGTGTGTCTTCGTTTGCCTCGTTTGGGGTCCATTGATCGCGGCGGCGGTTTTCGGTTGCGGTGAGTGCGGGCTAGGAGGGGCCATTGGCGGGGGCCTAACAGCCTCTCCTTTCTTTTCCACTATTGAGGACTCTGTGGTCCCGACCCCCTGGTTGTTCCCTGGTCGGGGGGCTTGAGGCGGTCCTGGGTTCCCGGGTCCTGAGTTGGGTGGGAAGGGGGGGTTTTGGCTCCGTGGCTGGTAACGGCCGTGCGACTCGTAATAGAGCAGGGTGTCATTAGGAGTCCCTCTGTCTTGCAAGTCCGCAGCTGCCTTTATCTTCGCTGCAACTTCCGAGTTGGGTGACATTGCAAGGTACAAAAGTACTACTGGAGGGGAGCATTTGGCACCGTGCGAGTGGCATGGATGTTGGCCCGCGGCCTTGCTGCTGCCCGGCCTCCGACCTGTTGTTGGAAGGCGACCTGGGGTTGATGTCCTGTCTCATGGGCATTGCGCAGTGGTAAGTGCAATTTATTTGGCACCAGCGGTTCTCAGCACCCTGTTTCATTCGCCAGTTCCGGGTGGTGCGGCTGTGGCGTTCCGCCCCTCTACGGGGGGGGGGCAGCAGGCCTTAAGGGGCCTCGCCCACGCGGCCTACCCCGAGTGGACTCCAGCAGCTGGCGCCAGGGGATTGGCACATAGGCCACAGCTGCGTTGCGGGAAACAATCTCCGCCTCGCCCCTTCGCCCATTCCGGGCTGTGTTTAAACGTGCCCAGCGGGCAAGACAGTCAGGAGCCAGTGGGCATCTTGCAATTCTACGGGGCCGGGGTGCAGTGGATGCCGCGTGTCCCTCCTTCCTGGGCGCCAGTGGGTCTCAGCGGCTTGGGGGGGCTGATTGCAATGTCGTCAGCCTGGGGTCGGGGGTCATCCTGCGGTTGGTGGACAGCGGATGCCGCGGGTCCCTCCTCCTGGGGCCCCAGTGGGTGGCCTCGCACCGCGCTGGGGCACCGACTGATCCGGCGGCAAGGCGGGCCGTCTCCGTGTTGGGCGCATCGGTCACGGGGTGACCCGGGCCCGGCGGCTATCGCTGCGGCTGTGTGCTCATCGCCTCCTAGGCAGCCTAGAGTAGCGGTTTGTCTGGTGCTTTGAGCCCATATCGCTGGCCATCCAAGTCGTCCCACAACCCTGACGCCTTTGGGTCTTGCCCCTCGGGAGCTGCTGAATGCATTCACCGGGGAGGCATATCCATTCCCTCCCCCCCCCGCCCGGTTCTACATTTGGGACTGTGCTACTGGCCGCCGGGGGGGGGGGGTTGGTCGGGCAGCTCCCGTTTACTCGGAGGCGTCACCGCTGGGGTGCCCCGGGGGGTTCCGTGGAGGCTGGGTCGGTCCCGGGGGTAGTTTTTGAGCCGCTCCCCCTCCGTGCAAAGTGGGGGGGGGGGCGGATAGGGCCTACGGGGCCCATGACTGCGGTTGGTCCCCCGACTCTACAGCCAGCTCTTAAGGGGTAGATCCGCGGCCGAATACAGGTAGCATAGCGGTGTGCCTATGGGTTGTAGTGTCGTGGACATTACAGCGATCACGTTTGCTCGGCTGAGGTGGGGCGCAAGGCTAGAGCGGCCGGCGATAGAGCTGTGAAAGCGGGTCCGAGCCGGATGCCCGCCCGACATCCTGTATGCAAAAATGAACACGCCATGTTGGTGGTTTATAGAACTGAAAATCGAGTCACTCACTTAAATTACTCAGAAGCAGTGACGGGTGCTACGATGGCAGGTTTGAGTTATGCAATCGACTGTCGGGTCTGTGTCGGGGTATCCTGCAAGGGGGGGCGCTAGGCCCGTGTGCCGCGTTGGGTACCAAGGATTCCGGCGGCATTGGGTGCGGAGGTTCATGCGGGGGCACCATCCACGGAGGTTTAGGCCCGGGGCCGCCTGCTCCGTAACGCCATCAGGGCCGCGCCCCGGGGTGGGAGCCTCCCATAACGCAAGCATGGCATCGCTTTGGGCGATGGAGCAGTGTTATTTCAAAAGGCACATAATAGGGTTTTTCTCGCGGATACTCCCCATCACATAATGCAAGTAGTGAGCTACCGACGTGGAGCTGGTATGCCAGTTTCGAACACGGCGTCCGTACATCATCCTGCGATTCTGGACAACTCCCTCATCTACCGTACCTACAAAAGCACTTGTTTCCGCAGTGGGTGCCGCGAGATGCGTTTCAGCCAGAAGGAAGGGCACAGGGGGAGAGATATGTGCTCCTTCTGCTAAGTGAAAAGTCCATTTGCGCGGCAAACGATGAGGCGCGGCGGTTGCCATGGCAACAAGTTATCCCGCTTTGCCAGTGGAGGCCCAGACCAGTTCGCTCCATGAAAGCAAGGGTAATAGTTTACCACACTGTGACGCACGGCGGTTGCCATGGCAACGCATTAATTCACGTTGCCAGTGTGGGCCCAGCCAGCCGTTACGTTTAAATGTAGGGTAAAAGTTTACCACACATTTACCACTTATGGTCTCGCCCCTGCGGCTCCGCCATGAGGAGTGGGGGGGGGGCCGCACGGAACGTAAGGGCAGAGGAATGGAAAGCGAGCTGGGTCCGAGGATCAATTTATGTATCCTCTGCAAATGTATAGTTGCTAGGATTTAGCATTGGGCAGTCATTGCAGATCATCCACTCACTGGGGTGGCGACAGCTATCTCCGGACAATGCCAGCCGGGCTGGCGGCTGGAGCAGGCACCAGGAGCCCTTTGAGCCAGCGTGGGTAGGGCACCGCAGCCTTGGTGTCTGTTCAGTCAGGCGTCTCGGACTCCGTGAAAGTCACGGTTTTCGTGCATTCTGATGGCTTCAGCGTGCAATAAGTATATTTCTTAACGTGGGAACACCAGCTGAATATCAAAGGTCGTAAACAAGTGGCAGCCTCAGGGCATAGAGTTCACGCCACAAGGTGGTACTGCTCCACGGTTTTCCCAATCATACACTGCCGGGAATTTTACATGACTACTGTCTGGCCACTTTATCCTCCATCCCAAACATTTATTGCAGATGGAAAGTGAATAAAGTAATGGATGTGTAAATTCCCCGGTTGGCTCGAAGGTATGTTTTCCCGTAGACCATCAGGTGAGTTAGGCCTGCAATTCGGAAGCAAAGGCACTATTGCATTAGTGGTGTTACTTAATTATATTGCCAGGCAGCTGAACCGGACCTCAGCGGTTGCCACGTCGCTGCATTCTGGGCAAGGTCATGAAGTAGCCCTTCAGCGACACTGTGACCGGTCTGAATTGATCACCCAGGGTGACCTCTTCAGAGGCCCTACGCTTTGGCCGGTCAGCAGGCATTTGCGCTCCACACTATTGTGAGGGATGGTTGGTCCGGGAAGGCGGTATGGCCGTAAACTGGAGCGGTGCCTGGGGCGCTTTATGGTTGAAATAGGGTGAGGTGCCGGGTGCGCCCAATGGCCGAAAAATGATGAGGTGCGCTGCGGCAGAAAGGCCCGGGCAGTTATGTTTTATGGAACCAACAATGGCTCAGTGAGCTGAACGCTCTTAGGGGGAACTGAGGTGTTTTGGCAGGTCAAAAGTTCGATTCCTCGCAGGTTCGAATCTGTGACTGACACCTGTTAACAGCTATAGCAGACAATGACTTGAATTGGTGTTGAGCAGGCCTAGCGTCTGTGCTTCTCCCCAGTAACCAAAGGCAATTGCAGCATTGCAGCTTACAAGGTAAACGGGTAAAGATAGAAGGTTGACAGAATTTTCGACATTTCTGGTATTAAAGTCGCTTTGTATGGCAGGCGCGTGGCAGAGGTACGTCGTACACTGGTGCGCGTAGGTGCACCTGGTCCACGTGAACGATCGAGGTTGCAAGGATAGATAGTTGGGGGGTCACTGGGAACAGCGATCCCGTAGACAGACCGCAATTCTTTTGCCCCGGCGAAGCACACTATACCTCTGGGTCGAGTTACATGCACGATGCCACAGCTGTTATGACATGGTCTGACCTCCAAATGGAGGGTAGGAAGCTCCGCGGACCACTTCGCTAACTAGTATTCCCCTCATGTCGAGGCGGGTGTGATTTTTCGTACGGTATCAGGTTCCACTCCTGCAGCAGTGGGGAGGTGAGAGAGAGCACGGCACAGTGCATCCGTCCTGCTCTGAACCTGGGGCACGCGCAGTAGATGCATTGCTATGGTTTGGGAGCGGTTCTCTCATACCAATTACAGTTCTGGCCGATGGGGGCACATATTGTCAGATGCGGCAAGACACCATTTATATCAATGTTATTTACATTAAAAGGGGCCCAACGAACAGACAATAATGTGTTCAATGCATTCAGCACTCTCAGACAGGGGCAGGACCAGTGTGGAATTTGAACTGTTTGGACTGTGCTGTTAGTCCTCTCAAAAAATTTCACTTGCATTTATGAACGAATGAGGCCCCATCCACTGAGGGAAGGGTAGATGCACAGATACGTCTGTGTATTTGGAAATGCCCTTGTAGGTATTACTCCCTGGCACAGTCTGATCAGTTCGGAACGGTGGAATTTTAATAGTCTTACAAGGTAGCCACAGTTGTTGCTTCATTACCTCATGCAACTACCAAACGGTGACAAAGTCAATAGTCCTGGCTGGCCACAGCTCCAAGGTGACAGGACGAGTCCTCATTGTGAGGTACATGGAGGACTCTTTCATGAAGTTATCTTCAGATCAAGTATATGTGACATACAATTGGTTTTGCACACGACGGGGGGAGGGACCCATACATTTTCTCCCCGGTCTAGATTCACGGGGGTACTCTCTTTTCAGGCCAGTGGCCTGTCGGAATGCCATAGTCATTGCCTGAGCTGGCTGGGTGGCCCAGCAGATTAGTTTGAACTCTTAAACAACCCGGAAGCTTGCTCAGGGCTCTCCCGGCACTGTCTGTGTCTTTTACATTGGCCAGGTCTGTCTGGGACTTTGCACCGCCGTGTCTGGGACCAGGTGGAAGGTGTACACATTGCTTTCAGCACCTACGCTTAGGAGTTGGGTGATATAATGTTCCCTGGTCTTTCTGAGGGGCTCCGGTAGGGTAGGATGACCCAGCGGCAAGGGGCAGCTCCAGCTCAAATCATCAGGCAGCACCACCTGCACTCCGTCTGAGCTTCCCAGTACAGACAATGATTAATCGGTAGTGAAGGAGCGCTCCCGCGGGGTCATTCCCTGTTTTGAGGATGATAAAGCATTAGCTCCCCGTGTAGTAGGCAGACCCGGGTCTAGTGGCCACGGGCTAAGGCACCCAAGGTAGCCTGTCATCCCCCGGTGGCCATTCAAATGATTTACCATGACCTATGGATGTAAGAAAGTATCACGGATAGGGAGTATACTAATCCCCCAGCGGGTGTAGCACAAGTGGAAAGGGTACACGCGAAGGTGAGCCCTCATGACTGCCGGTCTTAGCAGTCCAGTTTACACCACTGAGGGCAAAGGCAAGGCCTGGGCCCCTGGTGGACTATGTTTATTTAGTTGTGTGGGACTGGGGCTTGCACCATTATTGCAGTCAGAACCGGAAATGGAAACGGAATGTTGTAAATATATTGGGCTCACTAAGCGGTGTAGTAAGCGTGAGATTCAGCATTCCCCCTGTGCAAATGTCTGGTCGATGCAGCAAAGAGGTGCACGCTGTAAACCAGGGCAGGTCACAGGTTGCTTCAGTTAAGCCACTCTCACCCGCACCTTTAGCCATGGCAGTCGGCGGGTTGTGGTAGCTATCATCGAACAATTGTGCTGCGGTTCAAAAAGGTTTTGGAAACACTGCGATGAGCACAAATGGCTGCAAGGTATTATAGAACATTTGGTATCCCCAATATTCAGGAAGGGGCAGGTATTTGCACATATTGTTCCCTTCCTGGTCCCACAGACTTGCCTGCTCCTGGGTTATTCTTCTATGGGCTAGAACCAGATATTGGAAGGGGCATCATCTCCGATCTGTGTCCCAAATAAGTTGAGGGTCAACGCTGGGGTAGGCGCACCATTAAGGGCATGGTCCCTACTAAGTTTATTCCAGAGCTTTGGGGTCAAACTGTGCTGGAGCAGTAAGACTACAGTCCTTAGGAAGCATTCAGCATTTCCTCAATCAAGCAAGGGCAGTAAGCTGTACATAATTAATAAGGTCATGATGATCAAGTAGAGCCAATATCGATTGGTATAGCTGGACATAGATTGCCAGGCTAGAATTCAAGGGTTTGTAGAGCAGGGGTTCCGTGTGCGGAGCCTGGTATATGCGGGCGTGAGTAGGAAAGGTAGCTGCCAGTTCAATCTTGGATCACTCTAAAGTCAAGAGAATAGGCATGGCCTTAAGTGTGAATGAGGCCCCATACAGGGCATAGAGGGAACATGCACCTGGGCTAACGGAACTGTGTAAACCAGTATGATCCGGGTCGGATTGAGCGCTGCAAGTGTGGGCAGTCCTTGGTGGGCTGGGAACTAAAGCCCAAAGGCCGGGCTTCAGCTCTGGGGGCTCTCGCAGGGAGGGTTCTAGCCTGTCGACTTTTTCATGCAGTTAAGGTGAAATGCCCTGCCCGGTTAGCTATATTAGCCTCACTGGGTGGGGGTGCTGTCAGCTAACACAGTGTGCTGCGCCCCCAAGAAAGGGGGGAACAAGGTGCCAAGCACAAAAGGCAAGGCGGGCAGTGTGAACCCCCCTATTCGAGAATATTCTAGGATGAGGGGAAAGGTAGGACTTAGACAATCCTTAAGGTGAGGCACCATATGGCAGCCAGTGTGCACTGCATTAATCAGACAGATTCTCTAGTTGGTATCCCTAGGGGGTTTCACCACGAAGGGAGCTGAGCTGGTGAAATTCCTATAAGAAATAAGGGATGCACGGCAAGGGCAGGAGGGCACCCTGGCTCATTGTCACACACGTCTAGTTATGGACATTCCTGTGCGTCATGAGTTAGAAAGCAAAGGGACTGTGCAAAGGTTAAAGTATAATCCTTCTCGCCCGAATAGCCAAAAGTAGGCAGGTGGGTGTGGGAGCGGTCTCCCAACAAGCGGGCAGCTGTCCCTTAAGGGGGACACAGGTGTGCTAGACATACCGTCCTAGAAGGACGGCAGCTAGGTGAGCTCAGCAAATTGATGGGGCAATGTGAGCCATGGAATCTGATCCGCCCCGCCCAGAGTTGGCACAGGGCTGAGTTATGTGAAGCAGTGGAACTTTCCCACAGGAGGGTGGATAGTTCTTGGCACAAATTCACAGGGCAGAAGGGCCTTTGGGTTTCATTAGACACTAGCTGATCCAGGCTATCGGCAAGGGCTATTGTGATATAGATGGGGTTCATCTATCACCAGTGGGAGGGATCTCTTCCCTAGATTTGCAGGAGGCCTGGAAATGAGAGGTTGCAGGTGAGAAAGGAGCTGTTTTGGTGGGGGGCTCTGGCGGCGACGGTGGCCACCTCCAGAGCTGTGGCGGAGTTACAGGGCGATCTGGAAGCAAATGGGTACAGAAGGGTACCTCTGCGCGGCACCATAGGGGGTGCCAGAGCCAAATCCCAGGAGCCTCATGGGAGGTTCCTGGAAAACCGTGTCGGCGCCCCGTTAGTCCTTCGGGCGGTTGTGGGCCTGAACAACCGGGGGTTTGCTATGCTACGCTCCGCCCTGAAAGGGGCGTGAGTAATAAGGGACCATGTGTCACATGATCCGGGAAGAGGATCACCAGAAGTGGCAGCACAGATGGGGTTCGCCCCAGTGCTGCTTGGCTCATCAGGCGGGCAGGCGGCCCAGATGGTTGCCTGCCCTTGGATCGCCTGTAAGATAACCCACCTTATTACATAACGGTGTATGTAATAAACCTGCAGCAATTTTACCCAAACAAGAAATGTGTTGTGTGTTTATTTATTAGCATGCATGTTACGTTGGAGGGGTGGGGAAGGTTGCCAATGGTGGTACTATGCGGCTGTCCGAGGCCCCCGCAGGGGGCCACTAAAGAGGGCAGCCCTCTAGTACCATCTGGGCACCCCACACCCCCCTTAGGGGCAGGGACTCAGGGAGGAGTCCCCCCAGCCTTGTCGCGGCGCGCTGAGCGAGCGTCACTTCCTGGGCGCGACGGCAGGGGGAAGGGTATATAGGCCTCCCCCACCATCTTCTCGTGCTCTTTCGCACGCCGGACATGCCGTCTCCCACCCTACCGCTTACCCGGCGTGGTTCGTGGCAGGCAGGAGGCAGAGAATGTTGTAATGTTGTCTTTTTTCGTTGCATGCGGAGTTACAGGGCGATCTGGAAGCAAATGGGTACAGAAGGGTACCTCTGCGCGGCACCATAGGGGGTGCCAGAGCCAAATCCCAGGAGCCTCATGGGAGGTTCCTGGAAAACCGTGTCGGCGCCCCGTTAGTCCTTCGGGCGGTTGTGGGCCTGAACATCCGGGGGTTTGCTATGCTACGCTCCGCCCTGAAAGGGGCGTGAGTAATAAGGGACCATGTGTCACGTGATCCGGGAAGAGGATCACCAGAAGTGGCAGCACAGATGGGGTTCGCCCTAGTGCTGCTTGGCTCATCAGGTGGGCAGGCGGCCCAGATGGTTGCCTGCCCTTGGATCGCCCGTAAGATAACCCACCTTATTACATAACGGTGTATGTAATAAACCTGCAGCAATTTTACCCAAACAAGAAATGTGTTGTGTGTTTATTTATTAGCATGCATGTTACGTTGGAGGGGTGGGGAAGGTTGCCAATGGTGGTACTATGAATGATGGTTAAAAACTTTCCTCAGATAGAATAGTACTCAAAATATACCCATCACGTTTGTATGAGTTTCGGGGCATTCCTAAAACAAGCAAAGGGTTTGAACCAGGCTGTCCCGGTTACAAACCCACAATTTAGTCACCAGAACAGTTTTTGTTTTTTTGCAGTTTTATATAACGCGAACTCGACCCAAAAGTATCAGAAGCTTTACATAAACACCAGTTACATTTCAGATGAATGCCCCGCTTTCCCTTACATACACCGCAC
This sequence comes from Calotriton arnoldi, assembly GCA_963921515.1. Classification (NCBI taxonomy): domain Eukaryota; kingdom Metazoa; phylum Chordata; class Amphibia; order Caudata; family Salamandridae; genus Calotriton; species Calotriton arnoldi. The sequence goes on from CAWUFW010000363.1 coordinate 637,059, forward strand.
CCCTACTCAGTCTCACACGAGTGCATGTAGAGTTCCTGGCTAATGCTCTGACAATTTAAACAAAGCCCGTGTTCATTTACTTTTCAAACTTGCATTTCTGGAATTTCTCGAGTCTAGCCGAGTACATCTTCTTAAAACAGTTTGACTTGTTGCTAGGGTTGTTGAAGTATTTACCCAGAGTTGGAGATCCCGCACAATTTTAGCGAGATGGAGGTCCCGCACAATTTTACCTTAGGAGCCCACCGAAGCCAGATTTAAAACTCAGAAGTGTGGCGGACGTTCGATATTTCTGTGATATGCGCTAATGCCCCAGGTTTGGCATTTTAGCCAAACCCGGGTTATCTCAGGTTTGCTTAAAGTCAGTGATCTCTTTCCACGTCCAATCGGATGGTTTACATCACGTGACACTGGTTGCTGCCAGCAGGGCGAGTGTGTATTTCCTATTTCCCATTTCATTTTTGGTTCCGAATCCTAAAAATAACGGTGCCTTGCAGGGCCGGACTGGCTACCGGGCGTTTTGGTGTGCTGCCGAGCTGGGGGCTGATTTCACTGCAGTGGGGGCTGATTTCGTTGATGGGGACCTGCGTGAGCTTCGAAATAAACAAAGCAAAACGAATGTTTATAAGCACACGCAGTTCCCCATTAACGAAATCAGCCCCCAGCTCGGCAGAAAACAAAACGCCCGGTAGCCAGTCCGGCCCTGGTGCCTTGGCCGCTGTTCTCTGAAACTAGTGATTGTTGATGCGAGGCAAAGAACAAGGGCTGCGCGGGATAAGCAAGGTATTTTCTGAAACTGCTTTGCAGGCGGCGCCCTTCAGCGCAGCCAATCAGAAGGCGCTACCTGTTTATACATTTCATTGACAGCTGCAGCCAGTGAATGTGGATGCTATTTTTAATAGCCCATACATACTGGGTGATCCCTTCGCATTAGTGACAGCTCACCCAGGGGCCTGTCTAGAGCGCTGTGATGTTGTGTGATCCTGGGCAACCAGCTAGTATTTTAATGCCACGTTTGCTTCTCTGCCAAACAGTTCAGCTCCGTATTTTTAAGTGAAACACACGAATGAGATATTGAACTTCACCAGAATTAATATATTGTGAAATTGTGAATGCTACCGATATGTAATCGTGTACAGTTTCTTGAACCTTTACCATTTATGCCATATATTTTTCCCACACGTGAGGTGCATTATGCAGGATGAGGCGCCGTGCACGACATCCTAACTGTTATACAGGTCAGCAACAGCATCAGGGCCGGACTGGCTACCGGGCGTTTTGGTGTGCTGCCGAGCTGGGGGCTGATTTCACTGCGGTGGGGGCTGATTTCGTTGATGGGGACCTGCGTGAGCTTCGAAATAAACAAAGCAAAACTATTGTTTTTAAGCACACGCTGGTCCCCATCAACGAAATCAGCCCCCAGCTCGGCAGCAAACAAAACGCCCGGTAGCCAGTCCGGCCCTGAACAGCATTCTCACATTGTACTATGTTTACGTTTGCGCCCTTCATATAGTGTGCCTCGAACCCCTGCACACCTCTTTTTGCTAAAATTCGCTGCACACTGAGTCGCTAAAGAGGAGTAATGGTGCCAGCTGATCTGACACAAGAATTCCTGACTGACTACTGAAATCCACAGTTTGTTGAAGGAAAGTCAAGTTTCAGCCCGTGTTTAAGTTTTCTTCCCCCTCGGGGGCTGTCCTGTTTAATCTGTTGCTTTTGGCATGCATGCCCACCCACTGTCCACGGAGCCCGTGCCTCTGCAGCCCAAGGGGTGAGGTCTCACCTTGCTTCTGGTGGGAAAGACTTCGGGGGCTAGAAAGATCCCCCGCCTCCTGCAGAGAGGGAGTGGGCAGTAAAACTTCCAGCAGCCCAGGTGCCGGCTGTGCTTTCCGCTCGCGTCAACAAGCATGAAAGCTTCTGGAAAATGCTGCCCGGAGACAGGCTCAGTGGACGTGGGGAAGGAGGCAAGCTTAGCGTGTAGGGGGCATGAGATGTCCTCAGTGTGTGAGGACCGGGATGAGGGCTTGGAGTATAGAAAGGGGCAGAATACAGCCTCGGACTGCATAAGGGGTCGGAAGACGGCTTCAATAAAAGGGGACAGGAAACAAACTTGTTGCGCTGGGCGATAATTTCTTTATAATATGTAAATACACAAATGGGCTTTACGTGAACCCATGCTCTCTCTTGTAAGAGATCTACGCGTGACTGACAAATAGTGCTCACCCACCAGATAAAGCCAATGGCAATACATCTATAGGCTCGTAACACCCATATGTTTCCCGAGAAAATTGTAGAAGCCAAAAGAAACATGGGTTGTTATGTTTAAAGAATTCACAGACACCGCCCAATCACAGAGCCCCCACTCCCCCTTTCACTGGTTTTCCCTCTCTGCCTGGGGGGCATTTCTGACTCTGTCTGTCTCCAGAAACCCATTGGGGGCGAGAGCTGTTGTCTGTATCTTCCCAGAGAGACTTATGCCCACAATAGGCATGTCGGGGCATGCGCATGTTTACACCATCTCCCCCGCCTGTGGGGCGCTTGCCTGGGCACCAAAGGCAGCGTGTGCCTTCTGGGGTGCCACGGAGGGAGGAGGGGACACGTCCCCTCACAGAGAGCCTCACACGCCGCAGCCCCCATCTCTGACCCTTCACAAAAGAGAGGCTGAAATAGGAAGCCGCCCGGGCCGCCGCTGCGGGGCTCTTCCTGCAGCCCCCGTCTCTGACCCTTCGCAAAAAAGAGGCTGAAATAGGAAGCCGCCCGGGCCGCCGCTGCAGGGCTCTTATTGAGAAATTAGCACCTAGAAGCCAAATTATTAAGGAGTTAAGAATGGGGGTGGGGGAGGGTTCAGGCTTCACCATCAATGTGACGTAGCAGCCTTGATGCTCGCGCGGCAAAATAATTAAATAAACGCCAAATTAATTAAATAAACAAGCGCGGTCCCTAAAGTGAAAGAGGACCGCGCTGCAAATAACAACAAGTGACGGTCTGCTAGGAAAGTGAAAGCGCGCCATGCGCGTTGTGCGTGCCTGCAGTGGGAAAAACTAATTAAAGAAAGTAGAGCTCACAGACTAACTTCGGAAACATGATCTGTCACTACACGCCTCCTTTAGATAAGAAATACCCTCACGACAGCCGTCAAGCAAACGATCCAGTCCGGATGGGCCGTCCCAAAATGAGACATGGCGGTAACAAAGAAGCCTCATTTTCAATCAGAGGCCACCGTTTACCATAAACGATGACGCCAGCCAATGAAAATAATGGGCCGGGCTTCAAGTCCCCTTCTGAAATCTCCTCTACCACAATATGTCTCGCAGAGCGAGCAGCGCATGCACGCTGCAACGCTAGGCGAGACCTAAAAAACGGGAGAGGTGCCCCAACGATACAGAATCAGAATTGAGCTCAGAGCTGGAAACTGACACTGACGATGGGGCACAAATATTGGGAGCAATAACAGGCGCAGTGGCAAAATCCATATCGATCACGGATGAGTTGGACCGCAGCAAAACTTTGATGCCAAGAAGTCAAAGGAATCAAAAGCACAAAAATGAAAAGGGAGAAGGCAGAAGCAACAGAAAAGACGGCACAAAAAACCACAAATAGAAAGAAAAGATGGAGCTAAAAATAAATGCCAGAACGGATGAGAGTTCTATTATTAACTTATCAAACATTGTATCAACTAAAGGTGAGAACGATATTTTGATGTTGGGTCTCTCATATTGTCCTGAATGCCCTTTAGATTATACACAAACCAAAATCGACATCTTCAAGTTCTTAAGGAAGTTGAAACTATTGAAGGTTCATATGCTAAATAAAAAAAACAAATCCACTGAATGCTTCAGGAGAATCTAAAACCCAACAAAGGGCCATGACAATTGCAGGCCTCTCTTTGATGAAACCAGTAAAGGAATTTGGAAATGAGATTTTGAGCATAGGTGAACTAGTAACAGATTTTGACATATCCAGGAGCATGATCTCGATGTATGGGAGGCAACATCAACTCCTTTTAAGGCACCATCAACAATTCTGCCTATCAACCCGAGAGATGCTATTGACACGTTCAAGGACTTAATTGTGGATGGACTCAAAAAAATTCACGTAGAAGCAAATAAAAATGGTCCCAAGAAATCAGCTGCTGTCATGAAATACAGGTATTTAATAATTAAACTGCACAACAACAAGCACATTGTTGTGAGGAACTCAGACAAAGGAACATTGTGCTGTGGCCGAGAAGCATGTACTTAAAAGAAGCTTACAACCAACTTAATGATACTACTTACAGTAATATGTAAACAACTTACCAACCTATGTAAACGAAGGCGTAATGGTGGACGGACAATAAAGAAATTGAAAATGCATGAGGTGTCTGCTTCAATCCTGTTGGAGGGGAGGGATTGCTCGTTGATATTTATTTATTCATTTACTTATTTTATAAAGCATGAATGCAGATAAAAAAGGCTTTATAGCAAAAACATGTAAAAAACGAAACGGAAGGTAAGGGAAACATCATGTTTACTGTATTTGTAAATTGGGGGTGGCGTGGGTGCTGGAGTTATTTTGTATATTCCTAATCCTCTAAAATAGAAATATAGTTCTGACTTTCTCGAGCCTCCTTTGAAGGTCTGACATTTATGGAAGCTATTTCTACTTTAGTCTGAAATGTTTCCATCTGGACTTTTGTTTTTCGCAAATTTTCGTTCTTGCCATAATATGTTTTATCAAATCTTTTATTATGCTATGGTACAGGAATTTTTATGTTGCACATCGTACAGCATTTATACGGCCTCTTACTTTTTAGTCACAACAATTAGCCCTCTTGGTGGGTCAGTGTGTCTGGCCATGACAATCTTCCACCAAAAGGGTGTGTGCATGCCCTGCTCTATAAATTTGCAAATATTCCAAGAAGACCTGGGCAACATCTGGATGAAATGCCGAAAAAGTTATACGAAATTACATATTATTTTGCAAATTCCGGTCTGGTATTTTGAACTATTTTTTAGCATGAACTGCATCCGGGCAGATGAACTTTGTAATAAAAAAAAAACCTCAAAATTGTATGTGACACAAAAAACAGCCACTTGCCCTGTCTCTGTTCGTTTACATTATTTCTGTGCTCTCATATTTGGATTTTTACCGGCTTGAAATCTCAGTTATGCGACATGGCACTATGGTGTAATCTCAGGCATTTTGCATTAGAAGCATGTGAAATGGGCGAATTTACACACAATTATGATGGCATAAACAAAATTTTGCCCCGGACTATTTCCCAAGGTAATGTTTTGAATATTCAGATGTTGAGTTTAGAGGAGATTGTCAGGTATAACAGAAAAGTGATAATGTCTCCATCATTTTGACTCATCTCTCAGAGCCCTTTGTCTCCTGGTGATTTTGCCTCATGAACGATGGTGGAGAAGGTTAAGTCTTTCAGTCTTTCTTCTGACTCGGGTGAGTGTTTTGTGGGTCAAGGGTGGTTGTCAATGGAATGGAATAGCTGTTGATTTTGTAGGTCAGTGGGACAATGTATAAGCAAGTCCCTTGTTAACAGGATGGTATGAGTGGGAGAGCAACACAGATTGAGGTTTAAAGATCATCCCTGCATTCTTTTAAATTACCTTGCGGCTCTGTTGAGTCTGAAGGTAAGGTCTTTGTGTCTAGTTTATGTAATTTATAAAAATAAATGTGAGGAAGGGGGCATGCCTTAATCCTAAACTTTGTAAAGACAATGGTATATGGTTGGTTAGGGTAAATTAGGTTAATATGTTTGCATACAGTGTTTTTTTAGCTCAAGCCTAGCCAAAGGTTAGCAAAGTGCTGTACATTGTGAAAGACAAGCTTAAAGTCAAAGACTTAAAGAAGAGGAAGCTCGGCTGTAGATGGGTAATGCATTGTGATATAGTGTTCTTTAAAGAGGTGAGTCTTCAACTCTTTCCTAAATTGGAGCAGCTTTGGGGTAGTCGGAATGAATACAGGGATGTGTTCCAGATCATGGCTGCATAAATGGAAAAGGTCAGTTGTCTAGTTTTTTCTTTTTTACAGCTAGTCTGTTGTTTGATTGTGTCCTGGTTGCGGGTGTTCCAAGAGCCACCAGAGATGGTGAGCTTGTCCTCAAGATAAACAGCTTGTTGTGATGACTTTGTAAAAGATGCAGCTAGTTTCAAGATGGTGAGGGCTGGGTAGGAAAAGCCAATGGAGTTCTATGGTGGTGGTGATGTGAACATTATTCGTTAGGCCCTGAATGAGATGTGCTGCGGTGTGTTGGATGACCCTATGGGCTGCCAATGTGGAGTCTGGGAGGCCATGGAGTAGGGCATTACCATCATCCAGATGTGAGAGTAGGATGGCTTAAACATCAGTTATGTATTTGCTTTCTGGAAGGAACGTTTTTCCTTTCTTTAAAAGAGAGCGCTAGTAACAGGCCGTATTTGTTTTCTTAGGCAATGTATTCCTTGTGGGTGAGGATGGTGTCCAGGGTAAATCCAGGTGACTTGGCATTCATTGAGAGTTGGGGTTTGAATTTGTCAAGGTTCATGTCATTGAGCCAGGTTTGTACTATATCTTGTTTGTTGTTCTTAGCAAATGCCAGGAATTCTGTCTTGAATGGTCATCCTGGTCTGGTTGATGTGCAAGCAGTGTTTGAGGCATTGGATGTCTGAAGCAGAAGACAGTTTCAAGTAGAGTTGTGTATCATATGCATATTGGGGAGTCTTGATGCTGTTGTCTGTGATTAGAGCATCTAGCAGCTCCATATAAAGGTTGCAGAAGACAGGAGACAGAAGGGAACCCTGATTACTTCCACACATGATAGAAATCTTTTGTGACCTGGAGGTGCCCATGTGAACAAACTGGTGAGAAAGGTAGGTGAACTACTGAATGGCATTGATGTGAACCCTAGTTGAGGATCGAGGGTGTGTAGGAGGGTGGGATGGTCGATTGTGCCGAAGGCAGCTGAGGGAGTCAGCAATTTCATGTCACAGGGGCTTAGGTTAGGTTTAGTGGTTTGGCAGGGGGAAAAGGTAGGTTTGGTCAGGTTAGACTAAGCTAAATTAGCTTATGTTAAGTGAGGGTAGGTTAGAATATGATAGGCTTATTCCTTCCAGAATATGAGTTCAGGTTTCACATACAAGATTAACCAAGCAAAAGTAACATAGCAATAAACCAGCTGATAAGGATATTTATGTGCATTCTTTCGTGATCAATTATCACTTTATCAGGCTGTATGTGAATGAGATACTGAAACAATTGTTAACATTTCTTTAACAAGTCTTATTTCTGTTCCCTTGAGTTCCTGTGAATTGCAGGGGTGAATTCCATCCTACCAAGACTGGTTTAATAGGGGGGTTTGTCGGAACATCTCACCTACAACACCCAGCTCTAAAAGGAGACAGTGAAGACAGTGAAGAAGAAATCTATTTCATATGAATTGGATCGTAATAATTTTCAATATTTCCTGCCTAATTTGGATTTTTATTTGGAGTGTGCAAGGTTTATGTGTACAAAGTCCGATAATTGATATACCCATAGTTTACTGCTTCCTCCACATAAATGCTCTGTTATAGTTTGTCTATGCACACTAACAAACCTTTCTCATGAGTGATTGTTGCCAAGGAAAATGGATGGTCTGATTTCCTGAGAATTAACTTTAAAACCATTTCCCTCAGGACTTTGAAACAGAAAGGATGTTGATAGTCATTTTTTCTCTAATCAACGTTACACAGGTATCAAAATTCTTATTTGAACATGAACATTCACACCCAGAAAACTTTGGAAACTATGGCTAGTAATACTAGTTTTCAAGGCAGTTTGAAAGAGGAAAAAGGTTCCCCCCCCCCTAGTTTTCGCATGCAAAATGCACCCGTCTCCAAAGAACATTTATGCATATAGCACACCAAAGCAGGTAAGGGAACATGGGGTGGATAAAAGGACAACTTGGGGTACTTTTGAGCCCCGGTCTGATGGGTCTTGGGGCGCAGTCAGCTTTATAGTGTAGCCTTGAGGCGCAGTCATATTGATGTTGTAGTCACCTAGATATTAAGGTTTGGAGACAAGCAGCTTAACCAGTAACATGTAGGTTTAACATCTGATTGGTTAGTCATCTGTCTTGCTGGGGTGTCTGAATAGTCTGTTCTTTCTGTGCCAGGAGGGATCTCTAAGGTGATATCAAGGCAAGTATCCAGTCAGCCAGTTGTAAGAGTAAAATGTAAGAGTAACTTGGATAGTGCCAGTGATCAACCAGTATGATGTTTCATGAAGCTAGGACAGAATGGATGCTGCTGGTTTCGCATCACCCGTGGTGCTTTACGATCATGTGGCAAGCAACATGTAATATAATAATTTGCCAGGTCTTCTGGCTCCAGAAGGGCCAGAGTAGGGTTAATGGCATGTTCAGCCTGTGTCTCTTCAATGCTGGTAAGCTGTGCAAGAGCTGTTTACATGTCTTGTTGTTGACTAGGCATATGCAGCAGGAGGGTAGGGAAGCAGTCAGACACGTTTCCGCCCAATGCTTGTGAACAGCTGCTGAGGTTGGTGCACGTCTAGTCATGTGTTGATTCCTGAACCTCAGTAAGTGTTAAATTAAATCATTTACCAATTAGGTCCATTTCTCTTTATAAGTGGCAGGTTGGGAAGGGGATCTTGGGTCCTGGCAGTCACTTATTGGGCACTTGGTTTTGGTAGGTTGGAAAGGCTGCTGCACTGTTAGTTGTATGTCACGCTGGTGTCCCTAGCGGGCTTGTAGGGTGGTGGTGACCCTCAATATGTGGATGTGGTGTAGTGTGGTGCGGCAGGGGATGTGGTGCTGCTCCTGTGAACCTAATACACCTTATGTTTGAAGAAGATTTGATGCCTCCAATTTATTTCACAAACAAGCAGAACCTCAGGCCCCAGATATTATTGAGACTTACACCTTTGTTCGGGTGTTGCTCAGCAGCCTCACAATGTAATCCCTGGTTGCGGGTGTCGTCAGTAAATGTAAACTACATTGACAAGGACGTCAGATTGCTCTTTCACTCAATCTACATGTGTTCGATCCTGTGACGAACCAGGGTATAACTCTGATTATGGTTCTATTGACTCATTCCAGTGTGCTGAACCTATGGAGAAAAATGAGACTGGGCAGTAGCTAATTTTTTTATGGTTACAGTTCAAGATGGGTCAATTACAGATAAATATAATTCCAATGTACACATGTAAGACATTTCTGTCTACTTGAGTCACCCCTCGCTGTACGAAAGACAATTTTGAGTCTCTTTTTTACTTCCAGGCCAATATGATTGTTCATTTGAAGTTTCCAAGTTCTAGTAAATACATTTCTTGGTATTGCCGAGCACTCTAGGATGCTTAGAACAGAGGAACCTATTCTGCTGCAGAATATTCACTGGTAGAACCCCTCCATCTTCAGCGCGCAGCCTGTGCCCAGACCCTCCCTGTGAGCAAACGCGGAAGTTTATTCTGGTGCATATTTTTTCAACACGATGTGCAGCTCAAGAAACGTGCAAACTCTATTGTTATATGTTTGTTTTCTTTCATTCTTTCGGCAGGAGAGAAGTGGTTATTATTCACAACATCCTTTGCAAACCTCACCTTCCTTCACGAGGTTGCAACAGGTGCGTTCGGGGTCCCTGTTGTGAAGTCTCCTCCTCCATTTCTGAAGACTGGCCTGCGGTTCTTTGTACACTGGGGCATTGCTGATACTGGCTTATGATATAGAACAATAGCCAGAGCAGTGTCTGCATGGCCCCAGAGAGTGAAGCACCATAGTCGGGCTACATTTCACAATGCCTCAAAATGTACAGAGTAGCCTTATTAATGCCCCAGGGCAGTGAAAACACCCAATCAGTAAATGCCCCAGTAGGTAAAAAGCATTGAGACAACACTGGAGTGTCCATGGTGGTTTATATAGTGGGTTATTAGAGATTCTGGCTGCCTATGGTCCTTAACATATTGGGGCAGTACCAACCTGCCTTTGGTGCTCTACATATAAAAGCAATACTGGCCTAGCAATTGATGGGGCCAGGTTCCACGTTCTAGACTTTCTCTGGAACCCCCGGTCAGGAGCTGTGCGTTTTGAAATGCTGGCCTGGCTGAGGTCTTTACATACCGGGGCATTATGAATATTGGCCAGGCTGGCTAGGATCCTCTGCATACTGGGACTTAGTGAAAAATGTTCAGGCTCTGGTGTTTTAGATACTGAGGGTCTGATTTAGAGTTTGCCAGTTGGATTACTTTGTCAACAAGCGTGATGGATATCCCGTCCCCCTCATTACAAGTGCATTATATCCTATGGCTCTCGTAATAAGGTTCACAGGCCTCTGCCAAGTGTGTTTTATATGTGGGGCCGTTGTGAAAACTGGCATGACTTTTGTGTTTTACTTATTGAGATCAGGCTGTGCGATGAAGGTGAAGAAGTGCTGACCCTGAGCTCAATTTGGCTTTTGGCACAAATCCTGCCCTTTTGCCAGGCTTTGTGCTCAAAGCTCCTACTCCAAGAGCCCACCTGGCACAGTCTCCAGCCATGTCAAATCTTTTCAGGATGCCAAGCTGGGCCCTCAGCCAAGTCTTTAGACTAATCGGTGGAATTAACAACTCTATTTCCAGGGCCCACTGGATATGTCCTTACATTGTACCCATCCGTCAGTGGGTTCATGACCTGGCTGAAGGCAAGGCTCTGTCCTTAGGTTCAGGGCTCAGTGTTAAGACCCACTGAACATGGTCTACTACCGTAATTAGAAGACACTGAGTTACCATTCTAGTCTTTGGTGAGACCCTAAATGTTAGTCCTCTTTCGCAAGCACTCACAGGGTACAACTTCAATGGTGACCAGTGGGATCTGGATGCAGCCCACTGGTTGATGCCTTTCCTCAATGCCGAGTATGCTCTGGTGTTAGTCTTTACTTTTGACATAGCCTTGTGGTTGGAACCTCTTCTTCTGAGCCTATTTAACTCATCCGTACAAAGTCAACAATTGTGCATGACTCTCTCACACATTGTAGCAGCGTGTGTACAAACAGATTAGGAAAGATGTGCACTAGATTTGGAGTTGAACGACTCACCGATTCACATGTGTTTGTAGGGCTCCTAGCAAAAAACAGAATGTTGAATGCAGAAATATCACAAGAAAGGTTAGTCCTCTCAACATATCCGTTCATGCTTAGGAAGCTCTCACTTTAATTGAAATGTGCTGAAGCAATAAGTGACTGTGCAGTAGAACATGCACAGTATATTAATATGTTTCCCAATAGTTCACGTCCTAACTGTATCTACACCTAATTTTCAGATACATCTACCAGTGCGAAAATTAGCATGTAGTTGCACCATTCACTGATAAAATAATCTTTCACTATTATTGATGCCATTAATATAGGCGAGATTATGTTGTGTTACATTGCCCATCAGTGGACACATGTTTCTGTGGACATTTGTTATAAAAACCCTGTAAATATTCTGTGATGACTTCCATACATTTCCCCTCCCTTCCTAACTCTAAAAAGAAAATGCCCATATTTACCCCTCATCTAAGTTTAACCGGCAAGTTTGGCAGCAGGGCTCAGGAAGTTCAGGCAGACAGGTAGCAATGCCAAAAAAGAACCTTCTTACCTCAAGTCACCACTCTCTTACTTCACAGTAGGTTAATTATGCTTATTCTGAATGTTTACCTGTACTGCAAAAAGTCCTCTGAGAATGTCTGCATGTCCTCTGTATCAGGATTAAAGAGATTGTATTATTACCTAAAAATATTCCTGCAGGCATGGTTAGTGCTCGCACCCAATAATCACAAAGTGTGACCTGCAGTGATATAGGGAGTACACAGGGGACGACAGTAAAACCTTGGAGCTACCTGTTATGGATAATCATGAAGAATGTTCCTATGTGTATTCATGTGAATGACATCTCCTTAGGCCTGGCCTTATTATGAAGGGGGAGGGGGCAAGCAGCCACCCTCCCCAGGCCAATATTGGCCCCGGGGACCCCATCTGCCAGTCCAGTATATGTGGGTACGGTGGAGCGCAGCCAGGGAACCCACTGCATATTAACCCCTTTGCTGCTAGGCCTTTTCCCCCCCTGTGCTAAGCCTTTTTTTGGCTATTTGGGGTAGTGCGCGCTTAGGCCCCTGTAACTTTTTGACCACATAAGGTATCCATGCCAAATTTGCATCCTTTTTTTCTAACATCATGGGGATTGTAAAGGTACCCAGGGTTTGTGGATTCCCCTGGAGGGGACCCAGAAATTAGCCAAAATACAGCTAAATTTTGTTTTTTGGGGTAAAAATGCGAAAAAAGGGCTACAGATGAAAGCGTCTTGTTTTTTCCCTGCAAATGGCATCAAAAAAGGGGTTGTGGTGCTTGTCCCTGAAATCTTCCCAGCTTTCAGGGACAAGCAGACTTTTGTCAGAAAACCAACTTTTTTTACACAGTTTTGGCATTTTTCTGGGACATAGCCTATTTTTGCTATTGTTTGTGCTTTCAACCTCCTTCCAGTTAATGGTAGAAATGGGTATGAAACCGATAATGGATCCTGGAAAGCCATACATTTCTGAAAAGTAGACAAAATTCTGAATTCAGCAAGGGGTCATTTGTGTAGATCCTTAAAGTTTTCCTTATAGAAACTAACAGTTAAATAAAGGAAAAATTGAACATTAGTTGAAAAAAACAGCCATTTGTGTCAACGTTTTCACCTGTAACTTCTTCTAATTATGACAGCTATTTGAAGGCAATATACCGTTATATCCGCTGGACCTTTCTGGTTGTGGGGATATATAGGACTTGTAGGTTTACCAAGAACCCGACGAACCCAGAGCCAATAACTGAGCAGCATCTTGCAATGGTTTTTTATTATGTACCGGGTATATAGCAATTATTTTGGGAAAATGTATACATGGAAAAATTGTTATGAAAGACACCTATGTATTTCTGAAATGGGAACAAAATGTAGATTTTAGAAACAGTAGATATTTGCACATTTCCGAAATTGGGAGTACCCATACTAGCATGAGAATTATAGGTCATTTTTCAAAATGACTTATTTTTACACATTGTCTTTCATTTGGAAGGCAGAAATGCATCGAAAGTCAATAGGTAATAACAGTTGCTCTACAATTCTGTGTTACCCTAAGTCTCCCGATAAAAATGGTACCTCACTTGTGTGGGTAGGCCTTGTGCCCACAAGAGGAAATGGCTCAAAATGCAACGTGGACGTACCACATTTTCACAATGAAAAATTACCCTTTTTTTTGCAAAGTGCCTAGCTGTAGTTTTTGAACCCTAGCTCTGCGGGCACTTAGGGAAACCTAGCAAACCTATACATTTTTGAAAACTACACACCCAGGGTAATTCAGGATGGGGTGACTTGACTGGCTCCCACCAGGTTCTGTTACCCAGAATCCCTTGCAAACCTAAAAAATTGGCAAAAAAAACACATTTTCCTCACTTTTCTGTGGTGGAAAGTTCTGGAATCTGCGTGGATCCCAAAATTTCACCCACCCCGCGTTCCCCAAGGTCTTCCAAAAACAATGGTACCTCACTTGTGTGGGTAGGCCTAGTGCCCCGACAGGAAGCAGCGCAAAACGCAACGTGGACGCACCACATTTTCACAGTGAAAAATGACCCTTTTTTTGCAAAGTGCCTAGCTGTAGTTTTTGAACCCTAGCTCTGCCGGCACTTAGGGAAACCTAGCAAACCTATACATTTTTGAAAAGTAGATACCCAGGGGAATCCAGGATGGGGTGACTTGACTGGCTCTCACCAGGTTCTGTTACCCAGAATCCCTTGCAAACCTAAAACATTGGCAAAAAAAACACATTTTCCTCACTTTTCTGTGGTGGAAAGTTCTGGAATCTGCGTGGATCCACAAAATTCCACCCACCCCGTGTTCCCCAAGGTCTTCCGAAAAAAATGGTACCTCACTTGTGTGGGTCAGCCTAGTGCCCGCGACAGGAAGCAGCGCAAAGCGCAACGTGGACGCACTACATTTTCACAGTGAAAAATGACCCTTTTTTTGCAAAGTGCCTAGCTGTAGTTTTTGAACCCTAGCTCTGCCGGTACTGAGGGAAACCTAGCAAACCTATACATTTTTGAAAAGTAGACACCCAGGGAATCCAGGATGGGGTGACTTGACTGGCTCTCACCAGGTTCTGTTACCCAGAATCCCTTGCAAACCTAAAAAATTGGCAAAAAAACACATTTTCCTCACTTTTCTGTGGTGGAAAGTTCTGGAAACTGCGTGGATCCACAAAATTCCACCCACCCCGCGTTCTCCAAGGTCTTCCAAAAAAAATGGTACCTCACTTGTGTGGGTAGGCCTAGTGCCCGCGACAGGAAGCAGCGCAAAACGCAACGTGGATGCACCACATTTTCACAGTGAAAAATGACCCTTTTTTTGCAAAGTGCCTAGCTGTAGTTTTTGAACCCTAGCTCTGCCGGCACTTAGGGAAACCTACCAAACCTATACATTTTTGAAAAGTAGACACCCAGGGAATCCAGGATGGGGTGACTTGACTGGCTCTCACCAGGTTCTGTTACCCAGAATCCCTTGCAAACCTAAAAAATTGGCAAAAAAAACACATTTTCCTCACTTTTCTGTGGTGGAAAGTTCTGGAATCTGCGTGATCCACAAAATTCCACCCACCCCGCGTTCCCCAAGGTCTTCCGAAAAAAATGGTACCTCACTTGTGTGGGTAGGCCTAGTGCCCGCGACAGGAAGCAGCGCAAAGCGCAACGTGGACGCACCACATTTTCACAGTGAAAAATGACCCTTTTTTTGCAAAGTGCCTAGCTGTAGTTTTTGAACCCTAGCTCTGCCGGCACTTAGGAAACCTAGCAAACCTATACATTTTTGAAAAGTAGACACCCAGGGGAATCAAGGATGGGGTGACTTGACTGGCTCTCACCAGGTTCTGTTACCCAGAATCCCTTGCAAACCTAAAAAATTGGCAAAAAAAACACATTTTCCTCACTTTTCTGTGGTGGAAAGTTCTGGAATCTGCGTGGATCCACAAAATTCCACCCACCCCGCGTTCCCCAAGGTCTTCCGAAAAAAATGGTACCTCACTTGTGTGGGTCGGCCTAGTGCCCGCGACAGGAAGCAGCGCAAAGCGCAACGTGGACGCACCACATTTTCACAGTGAAAAATGACCCTTTTTTGCAAAGTGCCTAGCTGTAGTTTTTGAACCCTAGCTCTGCCGGCACTTAGGAAACCTAGCAAACCTATACATTTTTGAAACGTAGACACCCAGGGGAATCCAGGATGGGGTGACTTGACTGGCTCTCACCAGGTTCTGTTACCCAGAATCCCTTGCAAACCTAAAAATTGGCAAAAAAAACACATTTTCCTCACTTTTCTGTGGTGGAAAGTTCTGGAATCTGCGTGGATCCACAAAATTCCACCCACCACGCGTTCCCCAAGGTCTTCCGAAAACAATGGTACCTCACTTGTGTGGGTAGGCCTAGTGCCCGTGACAGGAAGCAGCGCAAAACGCAACGTGGACGCACCACATTTTCACTGTGAAAAATGACCCTTTTTTGCAAAGTGCCTAGCTGTAGGTTTTGAACCCTAGCTCTGCCGGCACTTAGGGAAACCTAGCAAACCTATACATTTTTGAAAAGTAGACACCCAGGGAATCCAAGATGGGGTGACTTGAATGGCTCTCACCAGGTTCTGTTACCCAGAATCCCTTGCAAACCTAAATAATAGGCAACAAAAACACATTTTCCTCACTTTTCTGTGGTGGAAAGTTCTGGAATCTGCGTGGATCCAAAAATTCCACCCACCCCGCATTTCCCAAGGTCTTCCGAAAAAATGGTACCTCACTTGTGTGGGTAGGCCTAGTGCCCGCGACAGGAAGCAGCGCAAACGCAACGTGGACGCACCACATTTTCACAGTGAAAAATGACCCTTTTTTGCAAAGTGCCTAGCTGTAGTTTTTGAACCCTAGCTCTGCCGGCACTTAGGAAACCTACCAAACCTATACATTTTTGAAAAGTAGACACCCAGGGGAATCCAGGATGGGGTGACTTGACTGGCTCTCGCCAGGTTCTGTTACCCAGAATCCCTTGCAAACCTAAAAAATTGGCAAAAAAACCACATTTTCCTCACTTTTCTGTGGTGGAAAGTTCTGGAATCTGCGTGGATCCACAAAATTCCACCCACCCCGCGTTCCCCAAGGTCTTCTGAAAAAAATGGTGCCTCACTCGGGTGGGAGGCCCAAGTACCCGCGACAGGCAAGGGCCCACAACGTATTGAGGCGACCTCAAAATGGCCTATCACAAAACGACCTGGTTTTGCAAGGGGGTCCCATGACGTTTTGGCCCGGGGCTCGGTGGCCACCTAGGGAAACCTACCAAACCCACACATTTCTGAAAAGTAGACACCCGGGGATTCCAGGGAGGTATGGCTTGCATGGATCCCCCAACGTTTTCTTACCCAGAATCCCTGCAAACCTGACATTTTGCTGAAAAAATCCCTTTTTCACACATTTTTGTGTGGTAAAGTTGTGGCATCACGGGGCTGACACAAATTTCCTACCACCCAGCGTTCCCCGGTCTCCCGATAAAAATGGTGCCTCACTCGGGTGGGAGGCCCAAGTACCCGCGACAGGCAAGGGCCCACAACGTATTGAGGCGACCTCAAAATGGCCTATCACAAAACGACCTGGTTTTGCAAGGGGGTCCCATGATGTTTTGGCCCGGGGCTCGGCGGCCACCTAGGAAACCTACCAAACCCACACATTTCTGAAAAGTAGACACCCGGGGATTCCAGGGAGGTATGGCTTGCGTGGATCCCCCAACGTTTTCTTACCCAGAATCCCCTGCAAACCTGACATTTGGTGAAAAAATCCCTTTTTTCACACATTTTTGTGTGGTAAAGTTGTGGCATCACGGGGCTGACACAAATTTCCTACCACCCAGCGTTCCCCCAGGTCTCCCGATAAAAATGCTGCCTCTCTCGGGTGGGAGGCCCAAGTACCCGCGACAGGCAAGGGCCCACAACGTATTGAGGCGACCTCAAAATGGCCTATCACAAAACGACCTGGTTTTGCAAAGGGGGTCCCATGACGTTTTGGCCTGGGGCTCGGCGGCCACCTAGGGAAACCTACCAAACCCACACATTTCTGAAAAGTAGGCACCCAGGGGATTCCAGGGAGGTATGGCTTGCATGGATCCCCCAACGTTTTCTTACCCAGAATCCCCTGCAAACCTGAAATGTGGCTGAAGAAATCACTTTTTCACACATTTTTGTGTGGTAAAGTTGTGGCGTCACGGGGCTGACACAAATTTCCTACCACCCAGCGTTCCCCAGGTCTCCCGATAAAAATGGTGCCTCACTCGGGTGGGAGGCCCAAGTACCCGCGACAGGCAGGGCCCACAACGTATTGAGGCGACCTCAAAATGGCCTATCACAAAATGACCTGGTTTTGCAAGGGGGGTCCCATGACGTTTTGGCCCGGGGCTCGGCGGCCACCTAGGAAACCTACCGAACCCACACATTTCTGAAAAGTAGACACCTGGGGATTCCAGGGAGGTATGGCTGCGTGGATCCCCAACGTTTTCTTACCCAGAATCCCTGCAAACCTGACATTTGGTGAAAAAATCCCTTTTTCACACATTTTTGTGTGGTAAAGTTGTGGCATCACGGGGCTGACACAAATTTCCTACCACCAGCGTTCCCCAGGTCTCCCGATAAAAATGGTGCCTCACTCGGGTGGGAGGCCCAAGTACCCGCGACAGGCAAGGGCCCACAACGTATTGAGGCGACATCAAAATTGCCTATCACAAAATGTTTTGGGCCCTTGCCTGTCGCGGGTACTTGGGCCTCCCACCCGAGTGAGGCACCATTTTTATCGGGAGACCTGGGGGAACGCTGGGTGGTAGGAAATTTGTGTCAGCCCCGTGATGCCACAACTTTACCACACAAAAATGTGTGAAAAAGTGATTTTTTCAGCAAAATATCAGGTTTGCAGGGGATTCTGGGTAAGAAAACGTTGGGTGATCCACGCAAGCCATACCTCCCTGGAATCCCCCGGGTGTCTACTTTTCAGAAATGTGTGGGTTTGGTAGGTTTCCCTAGGTGGCCGCCGAGCCCCGAGCCAAAACATCATGGGACCCCCCATGCAAAACCAGGTCGTTTTGTGATAGGCCATTTTGAGGTCACCTCAATACGTTGTGGGCCCTTGCCTGTCGCGGGTACTTGGGCCTCCCACCCGAGTGAGGCACAATTTTTATCGGGAGACCTGGGGGAACGCTGGGTGGTAGGAAATTTGTGTCAGCCCCGTGACGCCACAACTTTACCACACAAAAATGTGTGAAAAAAGTGATTTCTTCAGCCACATTTCAGGTTTGCAGGGGATTCTGGGTAAGAAAACGTTGGGGGATCCACACAAGCCATACCTCCCTGGAATCCCCCGGGTGTCTACTTTTCAGAAATCTGTGGGTTTGGTAGGTTTCCCTAGGTGGCCGCCGAGCCCCGGGCCAAAACATCATGGGACCCCCCTTGCAAAACCAGGTCGTTTTGTGATAGGCCATTTTGAGGTCGCCTCAATACGTTGTGGGCCTTTGCCTGTCACGGGTACTTGGGCCTCCCACCCGAGTGAGGCACCATTTTTATCGGGAGACCTGTGGGAACGCTGGGTGGTAGGAAATTTGTGTCAGCCCCGTGATGCCACAACTTTACCACACAAAAATGTGTGAAAAAGTGATTTTTTCAGCAAAATGTCAGGTTTGCAGGGGATTCTGGGTAAGAAAACGTTGGGGGATCCACGCAAGCCATACCTCCCTGGAATCCCCGGGTGTCTACTTTTCAGAAATGTGTGTGTTTGGTAGGTTTCCCTAGGTGGCCGCCGAGCCCCGGGCCAAAACATCATGGGACCCCCTTGCAAAACCAGGTCGTTTTGTGATAGGCCATTTTGAGGTCGCCTCAATACGTTGTGGGCCCTTGCCTGTCGCGGGTACTTGGGCCTCCCACCCGAGTGAGGCACCATTTTTATCGGGAGACCTGGGGGAACGCTGGGTGGTAGGAAATTTGTGTCAGCCCCATGATTCCACAACTTTACCACACAAAAATGTGCGAAAAAGTGATTTTTCAGTAAAATATCAGGTTTGCAGGGGATTCTGGGTAAGAAAACGTTGGGAGGATCCACGCAAGCCATACCTCCCTGGAATTCCCGGGTGTCTACTTTTCAGAAATGTGTGGGTTTGGTAGGTTTCCTAAGATGGCCGCCGAGCCCAGGGCCAAAACCTCACTGGTGTGAGTGGTTCAAGTACCTGCAACAGGCAAGGGCCCAAAACGTATTGAGGAGACATCAAAATGATCTATCACAAAACAAGCTGGTTTTGCAAGGGAGTCACCTGGGTTTTGGCCCCGGGCTCGGCGGCCATCTTGGGAAACCTACCAAACCCACACATTTCTAAAAACTAGACACCCGGGGGAGTCCAGCGAGGTATGGCTTGCGTGGATCCCCCAACGTTTTCCTACCCAGAATGCCCTGCAAACCTTAAATTTAGCTGAAAAAACCCACTTTTTTCTCAAATTTCTGTGTGGGAAAGTTCTGGAATCTACGTGGATCCACAAATTTCCTACCACATAGTGTTCCCCCATGTCTCCCGATAAAAATGATACCTCACTCGCCTGGGTGGGTCAAGTACCCGCGACAGGAAAGGGCCCAAAACCTATTGAGGCGACATCAAAATTACCTATCACAAAACAACCTGGTTTTGCAAGGGGGTCCCATGAGTTTTTGGCCCTGGGCTCGGTGGCCATCTAGGAAACCTACCAAACCCACACATTTCTGAAAACTAGACACCTGGGGAGTCCAGCGAGGTATGGCTTGCGTGGGTCCCCTAACTTTTCCTACCCAGAATCCCCTGCAAACCTCAAATTTAGCTGAAAAAATCACTTTTTCTCAACTTTCTGTGTGGGAAAGTTCTGGAATCTACGTGGATCCACAAATTTCCTCCCACCCAGCGTTCCCAGGTCTCCTGATAAAAATGATACCTCACTCGCGTGGGTGGGTCAAGTACCCGCGACAGAAAAGGGACCAAAACCTATTGAGGCGACATCAAAATTACCTATCACAAAACAACCTGGTTTTGCAAGAGGGGTCACCTGGGTTTTTGTCCCCGGGCTCGGTGGCCATCTTGGGAAACTACCAAACCCAAACATTTCTGAAAGCTAGACACCCGGGGGAGTCCAGCGAGGTTTGGCTTGCGTGGGTCCCACAACGTTTTCCTACCCAGAATCCCCTGCAAACCTCAAATTTAGCTGAAAAAATCACTTTTTCCATAAATTTTTGCGTGGGATCACCGTGCCGGCACAAATGTCCTACCACCCAGCGTTCCCCTTGTTCTCCCGAGTAAAATGATACCTCACTTGTGTGGGTGGGCCAAAGGCCTGTGACTGGGAAGAGCCCAAAACATAGGGATTTAGGGTATAGCACCGAGAATTCTAAGCGCTATATTTTTTTAAAAATACGTTTTTAGCCAGTTCTGCTTTGGACACCCACACAAGTGAGGTATCATTTTACTCGGGGGAACAAGGGCAACGCTGGGTGGTAGGACATTTGTGCCAGCACGGTGATTCCACGCAAAAATATGTGGAAAATATGGTTTTTGCAGCTAAATTTGAGGGTTGCAGGGGATTCTGGGTAGGGAAACGTTGGGGGATCCACGCAAGCCATACCTCATTGGACTCCCCAGGGTGTCTAGTTTTCAGAAACGTGTGGGATTGGTAGGTTTCCCTAGATGGCGGCGAGCCCGGGGCCAAAAACCAGGTGCCCCCCCCAAAACTAGGTAGTTTTGTTATAGGTAGTTTTGAAGTCTCCACAATACGATTTGGGCCATTTCCTGTTTCAGCCACTATGCCTACCCACACAAGTGAGGTACCATTTTTATCGGGAGCCCTGGGGGAACGCAGGGTGGTAGGAAATTTGTGGATCCACGCAGATTCCAGAACTTTCCCACACAGAAATTTGAGTAAAAAGTGATTTTTTTCTGCTAAATTTGAGGTTTGCAGGGCATTCTGGGTAGGAAAACGTTTGGGGACCCATGCAAGCCATACCTCGCTGGACTCCCCAGGTGTCTGGTTTTCAGAAATGTGTGGGTTTGGTAGGTTCCCAAGATGGCCGCTGAGCCCGGGGCCAAAAACCCAGGTGACCCCCTTGCAAAACCAGGTTGTTTTGTGATAGGTAATTTTGATGTCTCCTCAATACGTTCTGGGCCCTTGCCTGTCGCGGGTACTTGACCCACCCACGCGAGTGAGGTATAATTTTTATCGGGAGACCTGGGGGAAAGCTGGGTGGTAGGAAATTTGTGGATCCACGTAGATTCCAGAACTTTCCCACACAGAAATTGGAGAAAAACGTGATTTGTTCAGCTAAATTTGAGGTTTGCAGGGTATTCTGGGAAAGAAAATTTTGGAGGACCCACGCAAGTCATACCTCGCTGGACTCCTCCGGGTGTCTAGTTTTCAGAAATGTGTGGGTTGGGTAGGTTTCCCTAGATGGCCGTTGAGCCCGGGGCCAAAAACTCATGGGACCCCCCTTGCAAAACCAGGTTGGTTTGTGATAGGTAATTTTGATGTCGCCTCAATAGGTTTTGGGCCCTTGCCTGTCGCGGGTACTTGACCCATCCACACAAGTGAGGTACCATTTTTCACGGAAGACTTTGGGGGACGCGGGGTGGGTGGAATTTTGTACATCCACGCAGATTCCAGAACTTTCCACCACAGAAATGTGAGGAAAATGTGTTTTTTTGGACATATTTTTAGGTTTGCAAGGGATTCTGGGTAACAGATCCTGGTGAGAGCCAGTCAAGTCACCCCATCCTGGATTCCCCTGGGTGTCTAGTTTTCAAAAATGTATAGGTTTGCTAGGTTTCCCTAGGTGCTGGCAGTGTTAGGGTTCAAAATCTACAGCTAGGCACTTTGCAAAAAAAGGGTCCGTTTTCACTGTGAAAATGTGGTGTGTCCACGTTGCGTTTGGGCCGTTTCCTGTCGCGGGCACTAGGCCTACCCACACATGTGAGGTGCCATTTTTCTCGGAAGACTTTGGGGAACGCGGGATGGGTGGAAATTTGTGGATCCACGCAGATTCCAGAACTTTCCACCACAGAAATGTGAGGAAAATGTGTTTTTTTTGACAAATGTTTCGGTTTGCAAGGGATTCTGGGTAACAGAACCTGGTGAGAGCCAGTCAAGTCACCCAATCCTGGATTCCCCTGGGTATCTAGTTTTCAAAAATGTATAGGATTGCTAGGTTTCCCTAGGTGCCGGCAGAGTTAGGGTTCAAAATCTACAGCTAGGCACTTTGCAAAAAAAGGGTCCGTTTTCACTGTGAAAATGTGGTGTGTCCATGTTGCGTTTTGGGCCGTTTCCTGTCGCGGCCACTAGTCCTACCCACACAAGTGAGGTACCATTTTTCTCGAAAGACTTTGGGGAATGCGGGGTGGGTGGAATTTTGTGGATCCACGCAGATTCCAGAACTTTCCACCACAGAAATGTGAGGAAAATGTGTTTTTTGGGACAAATTTTTAGGTTTGCAAGGGATTCTGGGTAACAGAACCTGGTGAGAGCCAGTCAAGTCAGCCCATCCTGGATTCCCCTGGGTGTCTAGTTTTAAAAATGTATAGGTTTGCTAGGTTTCCCTGGGTGCCGGCAGAGCTAGGAACCAAATTCAACAGGTAGGCACATTCCGAAAAAAGTCAGTGCCTAGTGGGCTTTCTGCCGCCCTGGGGAGGGGGAAATCAGGGGCTATTGCCCCGATATGCCCCCGAGGGGGCAGAAAGACTGTGGCTATTCTTTTGGGGGTCAGGGGCATTGGGATGCCTATTCTGGTCAGCCCCCACCCCTCCGTATAAAAAAGCCAGCATAATCGCTGGCACATAGTGGGCTTTCTGCCCCCCCCGGGGGGCAGATCAGGGGCTACTGCCCCCATCTGCCTCCTGGGAGGGGCAGAAAGACAGTGACATCTTTTTTGGGGTGGGTGGGGGCATTGGCATGTCCATTCTTGGCAGCCCTCACCCCGAACTTTGTAAAAAAAAATCCCTGGTGGCTAGTGGGCTTTCTGCCCCCCCGGGGGGGCAGATAAGGTGCTATTGCCCCATCTGCCTCCCAGGGGGGGCAGAAAGACTGTAGCATTTTTTTTGGGGTGGGGGCATTGACATGCCCATTCTGGGCAGCCCCCACCCCTACCTATATAAAAAAAAATCCCTGGCGCTTAGTGGGCTTTCTGCCCCCTCCCCGGGGGGCAGATCAGGGGCTATTGCCCCCATCTGCCTCCTGGGGGGGCAGAAAGTTTTTTTTTTTCTTTGGGGGGTAGGGTGGGGGCATTTGCATGCCCATTCTGGGCAGCCCCCACCCCGGGCCTATAAAAAAATAATCCCTGGCATCTAGGGTATTTCTGAACCCCGGGTGGGGGCAGATTGGTGGCCACTGCCACCATCTGCCCCCGGGGCAGAAAGACTGGAATTTCGTGGGGGAGGGGTGGGGGCATTGGCATGCCCATCTTGGGCAACCCCCACCCCTAAATGTATCGAGGGAAAAAAACCTGGTGTCTAGTGGGCTTTCTGCTCCCCGGGGGGCAGATTGGGGCTACTGCCCCCATCTGCCCCCAGGAGGGGCAGAAAGACTGTACCTTTGCGGCGGGGTGGGGTGGGGGCATTGGCATGCCCATATTGGGCAGCCCCCACCCCAAATTATAATTTTAAAAAATCCCTGGTATCTAGTGGGCTTTCTGCCCCCCGGGGGCAGATTGGGGCTACTGCCCCCATCTGCCCCCAGGAGGGGCAGAAAGACTGTACCTTTGCGGCGGGGTGGGGTGGGGGCATTGGCATGCCCATATTGGGCAGCCCCCACCCCTAACTATAATTTAAAAAAAAATCCCTGGTATCTAGTGGGCTTTCTGCCCCCCCGGGGGGCAGATTGGGGGCTACTGCCCCATCTGCCCCCCAGGGGGGGCAGAAAGACTAATTTTGTGGCCGGGGGGGTGGGGGCATCGGCATGCCCGTTTTGGGCAGCCCCCACCCCTAATAAACCTCCCATAAAAATCCCTGGTGTCTAGTGGGCTTTCTACCCCCCCGGGGGGGCAGATTGGGGGCTACTGCCCCCATCTACCCCCCAGGGGGGGCAGAAAGACTAATCATGCCAAATATTTTATGGGGGGAGCAAAGGCCCTTGCCCAAGGGGCCGCTCCCCCCTCCCTGGTGCCTAGTGGGTGGATCCCTGCTTGGGGATCGCCCTCCTGGGGCGATCCCCAAGCAGGGATCCACTAGGGAGGGATACCATTGGAAAGGGGAGATTCTCCCCTTTCCAACGATACCTCTCCTGAGTTTCTACGTGCTCAGGGGGCTGAGATAGCCCCTGAGTACGTAGAAACTGAAACTGAAATGAGCCTCTTGGCTCATTTCAGTTTCAGTTTCACTGAAATGACATCAGCGCGACGTGCGCGCCGATCGTCATTTCAGGGAAACCAGGGGGGGGCCTCGGGAGCTGGGGAAGCTCTTCCCCAGCTCCTGAGGCTTTAGGGGATAAAAGGGAATCCCTCTGGTGCCCGCACCAGAGGGATTTCCTGTGCTGGGTCCCATGACGAGCTGGACTCGTCATGAGCACACGAACACTGTGTGCCATGACGAGTCCAGCTCGTCATGAGCATCGAAGGGGTTAAAAAGTGGTAGGGGGCATGCAGCCCCCCTCCACATGCCAAATCCGGCCCTGTGGACCCACTTCCTGTGGTCTGGCTTTATTATGAAGGGAGAGGGGGCATCCAGCCCCCTCCCCAGGCCAGTATTGGCCCCAGGGACCCCATACCCCAGGGCCTGGCCTGTAAATGGTGGAATCCCTGGGGCCCATCCAGGGCATCCACTGCATGCTTGTTGGGGGTTCTGCAGGGGGAGCACCAATGCCCCTAAGGCCCCAGCCAGCTCTCTGCCTCCAGAGGGAGCCAACGTTGCTCCCACCCACAGGGAGCAGCTACAAAAGCTGCTCTCTTTGGGCAGGAGCAATTTTTTCATCTGTTTCCCTACCCGCTTCACAGCGGGCAAGGAAACAGATGAAAAGTCCACTCCCAGTGGGCAGGAGCATTTTTAATGCTTCCGCCCTCTGGGAGCAGATTTAGTGCTTGCTTCCGCTGGCGGGAGCTTTGAAAGTGCTCCCGCCAAGGGAGAGCAAACACAGGTTTCCCTGCCCTCACCAGTGCGGGCTGGGAAACCGCTATGTCCCAGGGGTGGGCACCCTGGTACATATCTAGAACGACCCCTGGTGGCCATCGGAACTCGGACCCACCCCCACTCCGAAAGATCACGTCTGCAACTTCGGCATCAGCCTAGACAGCAAAATCTCCATGAAATGACAGGTCAACGCCGTCTCATCAGCTTGCTTCCACACGCTCTGCAGAGTCTTCAAATGGTTACCCACCAGCACCAGGAAAACAGTGACATAGGCCCTCATCACCACCTGTCTGGAGTACGGCAATGCACTCTATGCAGGCACCAACGGCAAACTAATGAGAAGACTACCGACAATTCAGAACGCAGCAGCCAGACTGATCCTCAACCTGCCCAAAAGGACCCACATCTCCCAGCACCTGGGAGACCTCCACTGGCTCCCCATCCAAAAGAGATGCCATTTCAAGCTCCTGACCCACGCCTAAAAAGCCCTACATGACCAAGGACTGGCATACATGAAACACCGCCTGAACTTTCACCATCCACCCACAAACCTCCACTCCGCTCATCTTGCCCAGACACCACACATCTGCCGCTGCCGCACTGGAGAACGATCATTCTTCTACCTCGCTGCCAAAGCCTGGAATGCCCTTCCCCTCCATCTTCAAACAGCTCCCTCTTTGGCAGAGTACAGGAAGAGACCCAAGACCTGGATCTTTGACTGAGACCCACAGTCCAGCATCTGGATAGCCTCACAGGTGATAAGCTGCGCTATATAAATACAGTTTGATTTGATTTGTAGTCGTGTTCAAAATCCCTATGGGAAACTGCATGTAAAAAACGTATTTTGGGACCCCCCATTTTTTCTTAGCCCCCACTTGGCAAATCACCCCAAATCTTTCCAGACAGCAGCTGAATTAACTGGCACTCTAGTTTTGAAACTTTCGTGAAGATTTGTCAAATGGCGACAAAGATATTAGCAAAATAAAATGCTTTTCCTATGGAAACTAGGTCCTAACAATAACTACCGAATCACGACCGCCAGTAGGTAAGACACATATATATATATATATATATATATATATATATATATATTTATATATATATATATATATATATGTCTGAAGACTGCGGGGGGATTCTTCAAGTGCGAGAAATGCAAGGCATGCAAAAATACCAGCAACCACAACACCTATCGGCTAGCAAATTGTAATTGTAATTGCATTAATATAGCGCTTACTACCCCTGATGGGGCATCGAATCGCTTTTTCGGCGAGTAGCACGCTACTCTGTCACCCAAAGAGGATTAGTGGTGAATTTGTATAGGGAGTTATGAAAATAATTTGGGCGGTGGACATGTGAGTTTGTTATTTGGATCGAAAAAGGATAATGGAGGGATAGAAGAGAGAAGGGTTTGCATTTATATAGTGCTTGCTACCCTGATGAGGTGTTGAAGTGCTTTTCAGTGAGTTACACGCTACTCCGGAACCCAAACAGGATTAGTGGGGAATTAGTATAGGGAAACATGAAATTAATTTGAGTGATGGACATGTTACTCTGTTAGTTGGGTTGAAAAGTATAGTGGAGGGATAGAAGAGGGAAGGGTCTAGAAAGGGGTTTTTTGGAGCTCATGGCAGTAGGAGGAGGCTTGGGATGAGTAAAGGGGAGGTGGAGGGGGAAGAGTCAAAGGGAAGAGTTTAGAAAGG
Source organism: Calotriton arnoldi (assembly GCA_963921515.1). Taxonomy (NCBI): domain Eukaryota; kingdom Metazoa; phylum Chordata; class Amphibia; order Caudata; family Salamandridae; genus Calotriton; species Calotriton arnoldi. Next base: position 663,901 of record CAWUFW010000363.1, read on the forward strand.
CTTGTTTGGGAGAACTGAAGAGTAAAAGAGGTATGAGATGATGCAAGGAGGGGTAGAGGAGGGAAGAGTCTAGAAAGGGTTATTATGGGGATCATAGTAGTAGAATAGGGTTTGGGATGAGTCAGAGAGTAGAGGTAGAGGATATATTGAGAGAGGTATAGGGTGAGAAATAGGGTAGTGCATTGGAGAGAGTAGTAGAATGAGGTTTGAGATGAGTCAGGGTGGAGGTAGAGGATATATTGAGAGAGGTATAGGGTGAAATATAGGGTAGTCCATTGGAGATGCTGAATTAGAAATAAAGTAATAAATATAAAAATGCATAAGTACATGGAAGGCATATATGTATAAGGAAGATAATATATGTAGATTTAAGTCATATTTAATAAACTCAGACTTTCAAGTGTTGCTGTACTTTAAGTTTATTTGTTTTTATAATTTCTTTTGTTTTGTAATTTAATAGTGAAGCAATTGTAGATAAATAGTTATGATAAAGATTTACTTATTTATGCAGTCACCTCTATACATGTTAAACATAGAATAATATAACCATAAGTAATTAGTACATTTGTGAAGCAGAACTAATGAATGTCTATATATTTATAAAAAAATGGTAGAGAGAGAAAGATACCACACTTCATAACATGCACATCTGATTATTGTGTATACATGTTGGAAATGTCCGTGCAAAGCTTGGTATGTAGGCAGCACTACTTTCACTGTCAAAAAGACAGTATTGGAACACCTAAGAGTGATTAAGAAGAAGCACGATGAAACATACCCAGTTGCCAGACACTTTTTTGCCAAACACCAACGTAATCCTGATCTCCTCCTTTTCTTTGGAATTGACAGGTTTGAGAAGCTAACTAGGGGATGAGACAGAGATGGGTGACTTCGTATCATGGAGTTACGCCTCATTATAGAGCTTGACACCATGGCCCCTTGCCGGATCAATATGGACGAAGAACTGACTGTACAGATTTAACTGGACATCTACGTCACCATGGCACACCCTTGACCTGTATAGGTCCATACATGGCACCATTGGTATCTTGCAGAAATACGTTCCCCTGGTAGGGAAAAACGTCACCTCAGTGCACTCCCTTGGATAAGTTAGTCTTGGTATATCTTGGTAACACGATTATCCATTTATCCAATGTAAAATCATGGGTCTCACAAAAGTTTGGCATTGTGATTTTTCTTTATTCATCAAGAAAATAAAGTTTACTTCAAAGACGTATAATGTTGTGCCGTCACATTATTTCATTCAGGTATCATATGTATTCCATGATCCCGATGCATTTCGGGCATAGCCTTTCTTCAGGGTAATTGAATACCTAAAGGATGGTAAAACAATGAATGAACCAAAAGGTTTTGAAATGGAACCACCAACACATGAAATATAACAACCAATGAACCAAAAGGTTCTGAAATGGAACCTTCAACACATGAAATATAGTTTGTTGTGAACTGTCTCAGCAGAAATTAGATATTAGCGGTAACATACTAACTATAATGTTAAACATGTAAGAATGACTAAATTTAGGTGAAACATTGTGAAGAATTGTGGACTCATAGGACAGTGCCCCTCAATCAGTGAATCCAAGCTTATGCGGTGCCGTGAAAGATTAAAAGCATGTGATTTCCTGTTATGATGATAAACCAACCGGTGCCATTGTGGAGCCGTGATCGGAGCGATAAACACATTAGTTTACAGTTTATATGTAAATATTCCTTGATGGCGACCGTGGTGTACGCCGCTTGAGACAGACTGAAGTCGGCAAATGTTTTGGTGAGTTATCATAACTTTTATGGCTTCACTTCCAGAATGAATGATATTTTTGGCATGGCTTTTAAGGCAGGACATGCTGAGCATGGTTTATTTAAGTGGTGTTTATGTGGCGTTTTAACACTTTCATAAGGCTTGTTATACTTAGTTGATTCTCACTACCGTTTATCGCTCAAGATTCTTTATGGCTTTATAATGTTCTAAGATTCTCTTCTTTACAGGCCAGATGATGCTACCAACGAACCTGTATCCACAAGGGTATTTTAAAACATAGTTGCAATAATCACTGCCACAAGTGATGTATTTGTTTATCCGCAGTGTCTTACCCGTGGCTATCCTGTATGTTTTTTGGTTACTGCTCTTTGTACAGGCCTTGCATCTGCCACACTTAAAGAATCTCTGTTGCTCCTGTAGCCAGCATTACCTCTTGCTACATCTGCTAGTGTAGCTCTGCACTAAAATATCTCACAGTGATTTGGATTTGCGTACGTGATCAATGGGAAAGGAGAAATTTTGTTTACTATTACTGGGTCACTTTTGACTAGGTTCCAATGTTTGGCTAGCACCTTTCTGATTGCTTTGGTCTCACTAGTGTATGTGGTAATCAGTCTGACTTCCTGCTGATCTTTTTCATCTTTCTTCCTTTTATTTAGAAGTGCTTCCCTTGTAGCTTGTGTGACTTTTGTACTCACCCCGTTAGAGCCCTCACAGGATAGCCCCTGCCCCTAAACCTACTTGTCATTCTCTCCTCTTCATCTTTGTAGGCCTGGTTAGTGTACAATTTCGTTTGGCCCTGAGCAGTTCCCCAAAGGGATGATCCATTTCAGTTTATGTGGATGATGGCTGTTTGCATGGAGAATGCTGTTGCCAGCAGTACTTTTACGGTACAGATTGGTGTGTAGCTCACCTTCCACAATCTTGACTGATACGTCAAGAAAGTCAATTTCTGTAGTGTGGTTCTTATGTGTGAAGACTGGGTTAAGATCATTACTGGCAGTGTGTGTTAGAAAGTCGTGCAGTTCTTGCATTGGACCTTCCCAAATAATAAAATGGTCTTCAATGTAGCGGGTTCAGAACGTGATATGCTAAGTCCAGCTCTCATTTTCTTCCACCCACACATGCTTTGCCTCCCACCAGCCCATGAAAATTCCTGCGTAACTTGGAGAAAAACAACTGCCCATCGCAGTTCCAATCAATTGATGAAACCATCATCATTAAATACAAAAAAGTTGTTTTCTAAACAGAATCATAACATGTCTAGCAGCATCATGGAGTGGTCATACTTATGTATTGCTCTGTCATGGAAGAAATATCTGCATGCCTGTATCACCAGGTCATGATCAATACAAGTGTATAAAGATACCACGTCCATTGCGACCAGTATATAATGGGGTTGCCAGAGGATGCCACATATTTTAGTGATAAAATCTGTCTATCTCTGCAATAAGAGGGCAAAGCCAAAACATAAGTTAAAAGGAAAAAAACAAGATAGATTGAGGTATGCTCAAGGAGGCTACTTTTGGCAGAGATGATAGGTCTCCCCGGGGGATACTCCTTCTTTTTGTGGACCTTAGGCAGCATATAGAAACCACTGTTTTCTTTACAAGGAGGAATTGGTGTTCTTCCATACTAAGTAGCCCTCTATCCCTCCATTCTGTCAGGGATGAATAATATCTGCCAATAGCCAAACTGTAAGAATTGATGGTTGTTCTCTCATAACTGTCAGTTGTGTCTAACTGTCTATATGCCTTGTTGCAATATTTGTTAACATCCCACTGGACCACATTACCTCCTTTATCCGAAGGTTTAATGATAACCTTGTGGTTTCTCAGTAGGGTGCCCAGTGCAGCTCTCTGTCCCTTAGTCAGGTTTGAGGCATAGTTGTCACTAGACTTTTGCCAGATCTCTTAAGAATACGGGGAATCATTTTGTGGAAAGTGTCTATTGAATCATGTGGAGTGGTGGGATTCCATGTAGCTTTCTGCTTAAAATGGTTGGCACCAGTTCTATCCAATTCAAGATTGAGAGAACATAAAAACTCACTCTCTGACGTCCAATTTACTTCTCCCTCCAAATCCATTAGGGCGGACAAACTCTCAATGTCTCCCGGACAAAAGTAATTATAAGTGGTATCACAAGCCCAGGCAATTGCAGAAACAGCTCTAGTATTACTTGTTGACATTGTTGCCTAGGTGTGTTAGTGGATGCATTAATGTTTGGCTACCTGTGTCAGTGTCTGCATTGCTGTACGCCTGGGTGTGTGACTGTCTGCATTGGTAAGTCCCTGGGTGTGTCACTGTGTGCGAAGGGATGTTATTAGATGCATTAGTGTTTGGTTGGAGGTGTCAGTAGCTGTATCGGTGTGTAGTTGGGTGTGCCAGTGACTGTATTGATGTGTGTCTAGGTGTGTCGGTGACTGTATCAGTGTGAGCCTGTGTGTGTGAGTATCTCTATCTGTGTGTAGCTGGGTATGTGAGTAGCTGTACTGATGTGTGCCTAGGTGTATTAGTAACCGTAGCAATCTGTCCTTGGTTATGCATCCTCAAAATTTGAAGTTATGGAACAACATTGCAAGAATTAATTAGTAAAGCACATTACCCTAATAGATGGTGCCACTGATCTGCATAAAAAGAAAAAACATAATTATTTATTAGTTTTACAATTAATAGAATTACAAAAGTAACTTACAATTTCAACAATGCATAAAGACATTGGGGCACATGCATCATTCTAAATACCAGTTGCTTTGCGACCGGTATTTTTGCATTTGGGATGCATCAACCCAAATGCAAATTTGCAATTTAAGTAACCGCAAAATTTGCGATTACTTAAACTGCGAATGCATTTAGGGAATCGCAAATTGCGATTCCCTAAATGCAATGCATGATGCAATTTTAAATTGTGATTTCGCAATTAGGGATCGCAAATTACCATCAATTTAAAGTTGATGGTAATTTCCGAAAACTTTGAAAAATGCACTAAAGTGCATTTTTCAAAGTTCCATGTTACACACACACATGCCCTTGGGGCATGTGTGTGTGCAACAGGAGGTCACATGGCAATTTCAGGGGTGCATCAGGGAGTCCTTTTGGCACCCTTGCACCCTTGAAATTGCATGCGCAATGTGCGAGTACCTATTTGGTACTCGCAAATTGCGCATGCAATTCTCATTCATTCCTATGGGCCTCAAGGCCCATAGGAATAAATGGGAAGCGATTCCTTAATTGCGAATCGCAATTTGCAATTCGCAATTAAGGAATATGTAGGAATCACAATTTGTTTAGCGATTCCTACATACATAAGGAATTGCGATTCCTAAATAGCGATTTCTAAAACATCGCTATTAAGGAATCGCAATTCCTTATGTTGATGCATGTGCCCCTTAATTCTAAGAACTAACCAGACATTTTGCATACTGTAAAGTTATGTATTGAAATAAATAAACATTTCATTTTCCCTCTTTTACTGTTCTCAGCTTCTTTACTCATTAACCATAAAAGATGTACTTTTTAAGCAGTCATCATTGATCAGAGGGAAAAAAAACAATCATAAAGATTGTGGGAAAAAAATAAAACTGCACACTATCTCATTGCAATTAAGAAACACTGTGCATTGCACTCACTACAAATGAACAAATAAACATAACACAACATATTTAACTATTTATAAATTCAGTTTGGTGCACAACTACTTTAAATACATGCAGGTATATCTTTACAAAAGCAAGAACAAAAGAAAATGATGTCTGCAAGCATTTTACAGTACCTTCAGGGGAAAAGGTTACACCTAAATATATGTAGTGTAATATTTGCAGCATAAAGTTACCCAGCAGCACTGCCAAGAAGTATTCACATGGAACAAGTTCCAAATGAAACCACTCAAAAATAATTCATGAAAGGGTGTACAACTAAATAATGCAGGAGATACTAGGTGCAGCAGAATATTCCACCTCTACAGCACTATTGGGAGAACGTTCATCAGCTGCGGTCATCATAATATCAGCAGCCTGTGAAGATCTGAGTGAGATGGTTACTCACTGTGCAATATGCCATATGTTTGTCACTGTAAAAATGTGCTTTGTGGGTCCATTTTGCATTCTATTGTTCTCAAGTTGTATACTCATACACCATAAATGATGTACTGTTGAAATAATGGTCATTGATCAGTTGCGAAAAAACACCCATAAATTGTAGTTAAACAAAAAAACAACTGCACACTATGCGTATGTAAGCAGGGCTGTCTTAACAGCATTATAGGCCCCGGGCAAAGCAGTGCACTGGGCCCTGCCTACACAACCACTTACATGAATACAAATATTTAATGGAAAATTTGTGTTAAATTCTGGTCTGCATGGGGCCCAATGCATGTGGGGTCTCCGGGCAACTGCCCAGTGTGCCCATGCGTTAAGACGCCACTGTATGTAAGTAGATGTTTGCATGTGGAAATAGGTCTGTTAGTGACTGTATGGGTTTTTGAGTGGGTGTGTGACAGTGTGTGCATGTGTCAGTACCTGTGTGAATGACTGTATAGTTGTGTGAGTACATGTATAAGTACCTGTATGGGTGTGTTTGTGACCCTTAACTTAAATTAATAATAAATATATTTATAACTTTACAAGTACATTTTATTAGCATATGAGAACAAAATTTAAACTAAACAATTAACAAAAAAACATAACATAACTTGTTTAACTATTTACAAATACAGAAACACAATAAAAATTGAACTTTTGATTAACTACTGTAGGAACAGGTGCTGTCTATTTACTTTACCGCTCCAAATTTGTAACAAAGCAGGAGTAAGTCAGATTAAAAGTAAAACAAATTTATTAAAAAAACACGTAATTTGGCAAGGAGGCAGAAACAATTTAAAGAAATACGAATAAGAATGTTTAGCAATGGAGTAATACAGAATTTTGTATGAAAAATGAGGGACGCTAAGACAAGAAGAGCAGTACTCAAACAAATATAAATATATTGAGAGTGTTGTTGATAAAGTGTTTCCTCTGAAGCACAAACTATTTATTTTGATACTAAACAGAATGAAACGACTGGATAAAACAGTGTTGTCTATGAAGAAAAAAAAAACAAAAAGGCTTATAAATAAAAGTAAGTTTTGCAACATTTTCAAAAGAGAATGGACACGTACATCTACTACTGAGCATTACTTTAAGGAAGAAAGCTACATACCAGAGAATGAATTAGTGTATGCAGTTGAAACAATTGGCCGATGTTATGAAGTAAAAGACAGTAGTCCCATTCCAAAAAGAGATGACTCCTAGAAATGTAGAGGAACAGATCGATGAAGAGGTAAAAGAAAGGTGTAGACATGCTCCTGTGTATAAATGGGAGGGCAGTAGTATTTGTAGTATTTGCCAGGAATACATTGATACAGGAGGACCGCACCCATGTACTTGCAGTGCTCTCTATTTACTTTACCTCTACAAATATTGGGACAAATGAGTACTAGTATCGTCGACATGTTTAGCTTAAGTGCATGTTGTAAAATTTAGGAACACCAACTTGGTTTCTCAACCTGAGTTGTGCGGAATATCCATGGGATCACTTACATTAATTTCTGAGAGAATATTAAAGGTATTATCCACTGAATTTAAGAAAGGGCTTAAAGGTAAGGTTGTGTATTTTCCTTTAGATGGCAATCACTGTGGGTGTAGAGAGAGATTTGGAAGAGCCGCTTGTTATTCTGGTGAATGGTGTGTCCAAGAAAAAACAAAACAAGATCTGGCAGGAACTAGTGGATGTAAATAAGGTGAAGAACGCTACATTATATCTTAAAGACAATAATGTGTATTATAAAGATGTAAATGTTGTATAACATGGAAGTTGCATGGAGGAAGAAATGTTGCCTTCAAGTGGACAGTTCGAAAAAGTGGATAGAAGTAGATTTGAAGAAATATATGACCATTACAGTATCCATCCACTACATTCAAAAGAGGTTATGGGGGATGCCATTGAACTGTATCAGAGGAAACAAGCTAAAAGAACTCCAATGAGTGCCTGGAGAAAGGTTTCCTCAAGTTGCTTCTTCTAAGTTTTCTTTGAAAAATAAGAAAAACTATAAAACTGTTAGAAACACCTTCTTAAAAAACAACAGTTCTTTTAACAAACATTTCAAAAGAATCCCACAAAATCTTCCTAGCAGTAGTGACACAGTTTCTGACTAACCCTGAATGTCAACATGCACTCCTCTGGGGTTAATTCATACTTACTAACAAGGACCTCCTTTATAGTGGGATACCTCAACCTCTTCCCCTTCTCTAGAGCCAGTATGTTTTCCCTCCCATCACCACGGTTATGGCTCCAAAGGCACATCTACAATCCCCCTCAGAGATACTCTGTCCCTCTATAGCTTCTTCTTATGACAAAAACAGCCTGTCTGTATCAACACCCTCCTTAAAGTCAGGCACTAAGTCTCTGAATATAGGAACTTTTTCTTCTGCACTGGACACAGTAGTGGTGCTCACACCATTTTTGCTAGACTCTAACAGCTATTTGGCCTTCAAATGCACCTCCTTGACCCTCCAGCCAGCAAGACCCTTTTCACCTCCAAGGCTCTCTTAGCCTCACATTTTATCTCCTCTGCACCCACCCAGCTGGGCCAGCTGCAGCCTCGGGTCCCACTCAGCCTGTCTGTCCTTGAGGTCCTCAGGGGACTGGGTTTGGGAGGAGACAATACTTCCTCCACTGTATCCAATAGAGAAGTCTCTCTCTGTGGGATCCCCTCTCTCCTCTGGAGACTTTGCCTACTCACTACTCCACTCCTCTCCCTCCTTCTGAAACCCAATACCCTTTGGGGCCTTGTTTCTGAGGTCAACTACAATCAGGGTTCTCCCTTTTCAAGAGTGCTGAAGTAGACCTCTTCAAACTCTTCTTGTGGTGCAGGTTCCAATCTGCGGATGTCCCCCCAGGCTCTAAGGGCACACTACTACTCAAACTTGGAGATACACATGAGTAATGGATTTCCCAATGGTCTTATGGGTGTGTAAGTGAGAGTGGGACTCACTGTTTGGCTACATGAGTGATGGGTACATAACTGCTTTTGTGAGAGTGTAAATGGGTCTATAAGTGCCTCCCTGACTGTGTGAGCATATGCAAATTACGTACTATTAAATTAGATACTATAAGCAAACACCCACCTCTAATGTCAAACATATTCATTCATACTAGCACAATAAAATGAATATACATTCAGTATAGCAATTACTCTTTCTCCTTTCCTGCTCACTGTATTTTTAGTTAATATTCTCGTCTAAGCAGCCTTCTATTTTCCCTTCTAGTATACTATCTAGAAGCTACACATTTTCTTTCATCTTATATACACTCACAATTTGTTTTTCTAAATATACTTTTATGTAGTACAACCTAATTAACAGACCTGTAAAAGCTCTTTGCTGTTCTCAGTTTTATTTCTATGTCTGGAAACATCTGTTTTCATTTGCATTCCCCAGTCAGAACTCCTGTAAACCACCTCCTTCCTCAGTAGAAAAGCAGGTAAAATGGCTACCCCTCACCAGGTGCTGCTCCAGTTAACAAATCACAGGCTTCCTTTCATCTTTCATTTTTGTTATACCACTTCTAAATGGTCAGTATTTCTTTAACCCTTTCCAAGTTTCCTGTGAAAAAGACAATTTAGTTGAGTTTTTCATGAATCCGTGGATTCACTGCGACGCTCACTGTGGACCCCTGTGTAACTTCGCGGTGAGGTTCACGAATTTACATGGTGAGGGTGTGCTGAGCCCCATAACGGCTCTGTGGATGTCGGGAGTAGCAAAAAAAAAACGATTTCGGGCATTTTACTGTCCATTAAACATGCCTTCATCTCATTTACAACATAAAGAAGGGGTCAGGAAAGCTCTCACCTGCCCCTTCAATTAGTATGCAAGCAACTTTTCAGCCCCAGGGACAGTTTCCCGAGATATAAAATGGTGGCTGCAACTTTTCTGAGAAGGTGCGGCCAGCCAATCAGAATCCTGCTTTGGCTCGTGGAGCCGCAGATTTCCCGCAAGTGGATCCGCGGAGGGCCTGCATCCCTAGATATACACATTTGGTTTTCAGTTAATATCTGTAAAACTACTGAATGCATTTACACCAAAGTACAAAAAGCATGCTTTCTGGACCAAGAGCTAGCTTTCAGCCAAATGTGATGTGATTCCATTCAGGGGTGTGGGCTGTAGTCGTGTTCAAAATCCATATGGGAAATTGCATTGGGAAAATGTGTTTTGGGTCCCCCCTTTTTCTCGGCCCCCACTTGACGGATCTCCCCGAAACTTTCAACAAAGCAGCTGAATAGATCGTTGTACTAATTTTGAAACTCTCATGAAGATTCGTCAAATGGCGCTTTAGTTATTGGCAAAACAAAAACACTTTTCCTATGGAAACTATGTCCCACTATAACTACCTACCGGCAACCGCCAGTAGGATATATATATAAATGACCAAGATCCCGTGTGTGGTCAATCTGCATTATTTTTTCTGCTTGATTAAAAAGAATACCTTTTTAACTGCAAACTGAAGGGCCTCGTGATTTTCGGCCGGAAGGGTGGAGCTTCTGTATACTTGAATATATATATATATAAATATATATATATTATCTACTGGCGGTCGCCAGTAGATAGTTATAGTTAGGACCTATTTTCCATAGGAAATCCGCAACATTCTATTTGAAATAACTTTAGCGCCGGTTGACGAATCTTCGCGAAATTTTCAAACTTTGTGGGGCGCTCCGGTGCGCTCCTATCCTGAAAATCTCGGGGTGATTCGGCAAGCGGGGGCCGAGAAAAAAGGGGGGTCCCAAAACGTGTTTCCCCATGCAATTTTCCGTAGGAACCTTTAGTCGCAGCTACAGCCCGAATTGCTGAACGGAATTACACCAAATTTGCCAAAAAGATAGCCCTTGGTTCAGAGTTGTGCCTTTTGCTTAAATGGTGTAAATCCGTTCAGTAGTTCCTGAGAAAATCAAAAATAAAATCACATATATATCTATGGCCGCGTAGGGTCCGCGTACCCTCCCGATCACGAGCTGTAGGCTAATTGGCTGTCAACACTCCAAACCAGGAAGTGTTGGCAGCCATCTTGTTCCTCGGTAGAACCGAGGCACAAGAAAAGACGAAAACAGACGCAAAAACGCAAAAAGGGGGCAGGGTAGAAACACCCTGACCCCCTAGGCCTAGACATTTGAGATGTCATCAGTGATGTCATCAGTGATGTCACTGACCATGTCATGAGTGATGTAATATGTGACGTCATCAGCAGTGCATTGCGGGGCGCGAGTTATAGTTAGCTGAACTAACTATAACGGGAGAATTTCACGGGTTTTATGCGAGTGAAATGTCCAACTAACTATAACTGTCCCTAAAACCTATGGTTTTTTCAGTGAATTTCAAAGGTTTTTTAAATGCTAATTTCTAACTATAACGTGTCTGAAACCTATGGTTTTTTCAGTGAAAATATATATATATATTTATATATATATATTCACTGAAAAAAACACAGGTTTCAGGGACGTTATAGTTAGTTGGACATTTCACTCGTACAAAACCAGAGAAATTCGGCTGTTATAGTTAGTTGAGCTAACTATAACTAGCGCCCCGCAATGCACTGCTGATGACGTTACATATTACATCATTCATGACATGGTCAGTGACATCACTGATGACATCTCAAATTACATCACTGATGACATCATCCAGTGACTGTGTGTTTCTGTAAAGTTTAAATATGTTTTATATATATATATATGCCAAGGTGTATTGAAGAATGAGTGGGTGTATAAGTGTCTGAATGGATGATTTAGTAGGTGCGTGACTGAATGTATAAGTGAGTGATTAAATGTGTCTTACTGAATGCATGGGTTAGTGACTAAACTGTGTGAATGTCTGTATCAGTCTGTCAGTTGGTGTGTAAGCGGCTGCATGGGTTGGTGAGTAGCTACATGAGTGTCTATATGGGTTATTGATTGGTTGTCTGAGTATCTGTATGGGTGCCTGAGTGTCTGTGTGGGTGGGTGGGGGGGGGTGTGACTGTGCATAGATGTGTGAGTGGGTGATTCACTGGGTGTATGGGTTCAAGAGTGCATCTTTGAAGGGCTGTGTGGGTGGGTGAGTGTGTGTATGGGTGTGTTGGTGAGTGAATGGATGTCTCAGTGGTACATGTGTGAATAACTACATATGTGAAAGGCATTATATGTGAGTGTTGGAGTATATAAATGACTATACGTGAGGGTGAGTGGTGATTGTGAGAGTGGCTGTATGGATGAGTGTGTGCTTGTATCAGTGATTGTATAAGAGATTAAGTATGTGTTAGTATCTGTATCAATAAGTGAGGTGGTGTGTGTACAACTGTATAGGTGAGTAAATGGGAGTGTGATTGATTCTTTGCATGACTGACTAGGTGTGTGATTAACTCTATGGATGAGTGGCGGTGTGTGAGTGTCTGTATAGGTGTATGAGTGCATATGATAGTGCTGTATTGATGAGTGACTGCATGTATGAGTGACTGTATGGCTGAATGAGTGGATGTGTGTATAGACCGAGGAATCAGTGAGTGGGTATGTAGTAACTGGTATTGGTGTGTCTATAGTTTCGAAAATGATAGTCTGTATTTTAGAGTGGTTGTATCAAAGGTTATATTAGGGTGTGAGGAGGTGCATCAGATTATCATGTGGATGATGTCATCAGTGATGTCATTTGAGATGTCATCAGTGATGTCATCAGTGATGTCACTGATCCATGTCATGAATGATGTAATATGCAACGTCATCAGCAGTGCATTGCGGGGGCGTGAGTTATATTTAGCTCAACCAACTATAACAGCCGAATTTCTGTGATTTTGTACGAATGAAATGTCCAACTAACTATAACGTCCCTGAAACCTGTGGTTTTTTCAGTGAATTTCTAAGGTTTTTTAAATGCTAATTTCTAACTATAACGTCCCTAAAACCTATGTTTTTTTTGTGAATTTCAAAGGTTTTTTAAATGCTAATTTCTAACTATAACATCCCTGAAAACTATGGGTTTCTTTGTGAATTTCAAAGGTTTTTTTAAATACTAGATTCTAACTATAATGTCCATGAAACCTATGTTTTTTTCAGTGACTTTCTAAGGTTTTTTAAATGCTAATTTCTAACTATGCCTACAGAGGTAGGACATGTGCAGGAAGAGGAAGAAAGGCACAGAAAGAAGCAAGAGAAATGCAGAAAGAGGCAACAGAAGTCCAGAAAGAGGAAGAAAGGTGCAGAAAGAAGCAAGAGATATGCAGAAAGAGCCAACAGAGGTGCAGAAAGAGGCCTTGTTGCAAAGTTATCCTGTGCCCTGGGCACCCGTCAACTTTTTGCTGACTGGTACTGGTAGTAACTGACTCTGACTGACCCTGGGCTCTGCCTAACCAGGCCCGGAGCCAGTGCTATGCTGAAAGACACTTAGAATACAGTGAAAACACCTACATACACTAGAGCACACCATGGGTTGGGGTACCCCTGTGATTGGCATGACCTCCCCTATAAGGCCCTAGTACATAATAGGGCAGGGGGATTAAAACTACCTCTAAGTCCCTAGAATATAATAGGGAATGGCAGTTTAGAGGCCAGCAGCCCTTTTATACACTTGCATGTGTGCACTGCTGAGCCTGAGGTCAGTTTAAAAGTAGCCCTGTGTGTGCAGAAAGAGGCAAGAGAGGTGCAGAAAGAGGCAAGAGAGGTGCAGAAAGAGTAAAGAAGGGTGCAGAAAGAGGCAAGAGAGGTGCAGAAAGAAGCAAGAGAGGTGCAGAAAGAGGGAAGAGGGGTACAGAAAGAGGAAAGAGAAATGCAGAAAGAAGCAACAGAGGTGCAGAAAGAGGCAAGAGAAGTTCAGAAAGAGGCAGCAGAGGTGCAGAGGTGTAGAAACAGGCAGAAGAGGTGCAGAAAAAGGGAACAGGGGTGCAGAAAGAGAGAAGAGGGGTGCCGAAAGAGGCAAGAGGGGTGAAGAAATTTGCAAGAGAGGTGCAGAAAGAAGCAAGAGCAATGCAGTAAGAAACAACAGAGGTGCAGAAGGAGGCAAGAGGGGTACGGAAAGAGGCAAAAGAAGAGCAGAAACAAGCAAAAGAGATGCGGAAAGAGGCTAGAGAGGTGCAGAAAGAGGCAAGAGAGGTGCACAAAGAGGGAAGAAGGGTGCAAAAAGAGGCAAGTGGGTGCAGAAAGAAGCAAGAGAGGTGTAGAAAGAAGCAAGAGAAGTGCAGAAAGAAACAACAGAAGTGCAGAAAGAAGAGCAGTGCAGAAAGAACCAACAGAGGTGCAGAAAGAGGCAAGAGGAGTGCAGAAAGGGGCGAGAGAAATGCAGAAAGAAGCAAAAGAGGTACAGAAAGAGGCAAGAGGGGTGCAGAAAGAGGGAAGAGGGGTGCAGAAAGAGGCAAGAGGGGTGCAGAAACAGGTAGGAGAGGTGCACAAAGAGAGAGCAGGGATGCAGAAAGAGGCAAGAGAGGTACAGAAAGAGGAAAGAGGGATGCAGAAAGAGGCAAGAGGGGTGCAGAAAGAAACAAGTGAGGTGCAGAAAGAGGCAGGAGGGGTACAGAAAGAAGGAAGAGAAGTGAAGAAAGAAGCAACAGAGGTGCTGAAAGAGGCGTGAAGGGTGCAGAAAGAGGCAAGAGAAGTGCAGAAAGAAGCAACAGAGGTACAGAAAGAGGCAAGAGACGTGCAGAAACAGACAGGAAAGGTGCAGAAAGAGGGAACAGGGATGCAGAAAGAGGCAAGAGAGGTGCAGAAAGAGGAAAGAGGGGTGCAGAAAGAGGCAAGAGGGGTGCAGAAAGAAACAAGTGAGGTGCAGAAAGAGGCAACAGAGGTGACGAAAGACGCAAGAGAGGTGCAGAAACAAGCAAGAGAAGTGCAGAAAGAGGCAAGAGAGGTGCAGAAAATGACAAGAGAACTGCAGAAAGAGGCAAGAGGGATGCAAAAAGGGAAGAAGGGTGCAGAAAGAAACAAAAGAAGTGCAGAAGGAAGGAACAGAGATGCAGAAAGAGGCAACAGGGGTGCAGAAAGAGGCAACAGGGGTGCAGAAAGAAGCAAGAGAAGTGCAGAAAGAGGCAAGTGAGGTGCAGAAAGAGGCAGGAGAGGTGCAGAAAATGACAAGAGAACTGCAGAAAGAGGCAAGAGGGATGCAAAAAAGGGAAGTAGGGTGCAGAAAGAAACAAAAGAAGTGCAGAAAGAAGGAACAGAGATGCAGAAAGAGGTAACAGGGGTGCAGAAAGAAGGAAGAGGGGTGGAGAAAGAGGCAAGGGGGTATAAAAAGAAGCAAGAGACCTGTAGAAAGAAACAAAAGAAGTGCAGAAAGAAGGAATAGAGGTGCAGAGAGAGGCAAGAAAGGTGCAGAAAGAGGGAAAAGGGGTGCAGAAAGAGGCACAAGGGGTGCAGAAAGAAGCAAGAGACGTGCAGAAAGAAACAAAAGAAGTGCAGAAAGAAAGAACAGAGGTGCAGAAAGAGGCAACAGGAGTGCAGAAAGAGGGGTGGAGAAAGAGGCAAGGGGGTGCAGAAAGAAGCATGAGAGCTGCAGAAAGAAACAAAAGAAGTGTAGAAAGAAGGAACAGAGGTGCAGAAAGAGGCAAGAGGGGTGCAGAAAGAGGCAAAAGGGGTACAAAAAGAAGCAAGAGGTGCAGAAAGAAACAAAAGATGTGCAGAAAGAACAGAGGTGCAGAAAGAGGCAAGAGGGGTGCACAAAGAGGGAAGAGGGGTGTGAAAGAGGCACAAGGAGTGCAGAAAGAAGCAAGAGGAGTGCAGAAAGAAGCAACAAAGGTGCAGAAAGAGGGAAGAGGGGTGCAGAAAGAGGCACATGGGGTGCAGAAAGAAGCAAGAGATGTGCAAAAAGAAACAAAAGAAGTGCAGAAAGAAAGACCAGAGGTGCCGAAAGAGGCAACAGGGGTGCAGAAAGAGGGTGGATGGGTGGAGATAGCGGAAAATGTATAATTGTGTGAAAGTCGGTGCAGGCAAACAATCGCATAATTCCAGTGGCCCTGCTCATACATCTGACTCGGTCCAGAAGTGCTCCTCAGTGATTCCTTCTTTTTTTTTCTCATTGAGTTCATAGTTTAGCTTCTATGGAAACGAGGAAGACTAAACCTGAGGTTACCACTCCACAACACACACTACCATACCACATAATTACTCTCCATAACACATAATCCCACTCTACATAATTCCTATACACTAAATACCACATACTTCCTATCCACATAATTTCACTGCACAACATACCACATAATTCCACTACACACAACGTACATCCACTCCACTCCAAAAAACATTAGTAAAAAACGTTTACATTTACAATGCCAATAGCTCTAACTCTTGCAAATGCAAGACCTATTACATTACAAATGCTTCTTTAACTGGTAGTTGCATTTGCAGAGTGGTGGAGAAAGGGTGCTGGGCCTCCGACCAGCGCTGAGGAATTCCGCTGCGTAGGATTTACAGGAGGTACCAGGAGGGCTTCTTGGCCCCCAAAGTCCCTCTGGAGTAAATTGGACTTCATCCCCCAACCAGTAGTGTGCCAAGAGGCGCGTTTGCAGAGTGGTAGAGAAAGGGGGCGTGGTCTCCGAAGACCTGTTAGCAATCCCACTGTGTGGGACTTACTGGAGGTAACAGGAGGAGTAGTTGGCCCCCAAGGATATCTTTGGGGGCCAACTACCCCACCCATTACCTCCAGTAAGTCCCACACACAGCAGGATTGCTAAATTCTCATAGCAGGCCACGCCCCCTTTGCCCACCACTCTGCAAACGCGCCTCCTGGTGTGCTCTTGGATGGGGATTAAAGTCCCCTTCGCTGCTGGGGGTCCTTCGGAGCCAACTAGCCTACCTGATACCTCCAGTAAGCCCTAGCTAGTGGGATTGCTGAGAGGTGGACACAGGCCACGCCCCCTTTCTCCACCACTCTCCAAACGAGCCTCCTGGTGCGCTCTTGGTTGGGGGATGAAGTCCCCTAGCTTCCTGTGGGTCCCTGGGGGCCAACTAGCCCACCGGGTACCTCCAGTAAGCCTCACACAGCTGGATTGCTATGAGTGGTTTGAGGCCACACACCCTTTTTACACCACTCTGCAAACGCGCCTCCTGGCGCACTGCTGCTCTGGGGATGAAGTACACTTTAGTCCTGAGGTCCTCAGGACACAAGAGGACCTCTTCACCCCCACCAGCAATGCGCCAAGAGGCGCGTTTGCAGAGTGGTGTAAAAAGGGGTATGGCCTCGGACCACCTCTCAGCAATCCCACTGTTTGGGGCTTACTGGAGGTATCTGGTGGGCTAGTTGGCTCCCAGGGACCCTCAGGATTCAAGGGGACTTAATCCCCCAACCCAGAACGCGCCAGGAAGCGCATTTGCAGAGTGATGCAGGGAGGGGGCGGGGCCTCTGGCGAGATGCCGGCTTGTCCTTTCTTTTTTCTTTTTTTAGGAGAGGGGCTGTGTGGCCCTCCTTCTCTTAATAGATTTTGGGCCCTGGGGACCCAATCCCCCAGGGCCTGACCCATTTTTTATTAAAATAATTTTTTTTTAATTGGGAAGGGGGCCGCATGGCCCTCCTCCCGAGGCCGTGTATGGCCCCGGTACCCCATTCTCCGGGGCATGGCTATATATATATATATATATATATATATATATATATATATATATATATTGTTTTTACCTTTTTAAAAGGAGGGGGGCCGCGCGGCCCCCCTCCTGAGGCCTTTTTCGGCCCCGGAGACCCCATCCCCGGGGCTTTGCCTCTTTTTTATTTTTTTTTAATAGGAGGGGGGCCGCGTAGCCCCCCTTCCCTGGGCCACTTTTGGCCCCAAGGACCCCATCCCCCGGGGCCTGGCCTCGTTTAAAACAAATATATATATGTATAAGGGAGGGGGGCCGCGTGGCCCCCCTTCCCTCGGCCCCTATTGGCCCCGAGGACCCCATCCCCCGGGGCCTGGCCAGACTTTATTATTATTTTTTTGGAGGGGGGCCGCGTGGCCCTCCTACTGAGGCCAATTATGGCCCTGTGGACCCCATCCCCCGGGGCCTGGCCTTGCGTTGGGGACCACGGGGGAGCCCCAATACCCCTGCGGTCCCAGACGGCTCCCCTTGTCCAAAAGCAATTCTGCTTTGCTTCTTGGAATCGAGAGCAGGTTTCCTACTCTCGCTTCCAAGAAGCAAAGCAGTGTTTACTATGGCGGGGCGAGAGCCGTGCTCCCGCCCTGCCATAGCAAACGGCAATGTCCCGGGGGTGGGCACCCCAGGATATTGCAGGAGCCGGCCCTGGGGGGGTGGCGGTACCCAGGATCATCTAGGGCTACAGGAAGGGGGCCGCGTGGCCCCCCGCCCAACTATTTAAAGACCCGGGGAGGTGGTGGTCCCCGGGGCCTGGGGTCCCAACGGACCCCCGCATTTTAATGAAGTGTGCCCCGGGGAGGTGGTGGTCCCCGGGGCAGTGAGGGGAGGGGCAGGAGCCCCCCCACACTAATTTAAATTATTGAAGCCCCTTGGAGGTGGCGGTCCTCGCGGCTTGGGGGGGCTCGTGAGGCCCCCCGCGCTGAAATTCAGTGTGCCCCGGGGAGGTGGTGGTCCCCAGGGCAGTGTGGGGGGGGGCAGGAGCCCCCCCACACTTTTTCTTGAAATTAAAGCCCCGGGGAGGTGGCGGTCCCCGGGGCTGCGGGGGGGCCGTGTGCCCCCGCGCATAATAAACTAAGCCTCGGGCCCACAAGGCCCCCACACATTAATGAAACATTGCCCCCGGGACCTGGCCCATCCGGGGGCACAAAAAACAAAGCGGGGAGCCCTCGCTTCGGTTTATTTTTATTTTTTTTCATCCAGATTCGCGCACCGAGCGCGAATTCGGCCGAAATTATTAAAAAAAATGCTTTTTTTGGCCCTGGGGGTGCTTGTGGGAACCCCTGAGCAGGCCTAGGGTGTCAGGGTGTTTCTACCCTGCCCCCTTTTCTTGTTTTTTATGCTTTCTTTTTACTGTCTTGTGACTCGGTTTTACCGAGTCACAAGATGGCTGCCAACACTTTCTGGTTTGGAGTGTTGACAGCCAATCAGAGTCAAGCTCATGCTCAGGAGGGTCCGCGAATCCTCCTCGGCCCTCAGATATCGATATTTTTATTTTTTGAATTTCTCAGCAACTACTGAACGGATTTAAACCATTAAAAAAAAAAGGGTCGCTTTCTGAACCAAGAGCTACCTTTTTGCCAAATTTGGTGTAATTCCATTCAGCAGTTCGGGCTGTAGCGTGTCTAAAGATCCTATGGAAATTAATATGGGGAAAACGCATTTTGGGACCCCCCTTTTTTCTCGGCCCCCGCTTGACGAATCACCCCAAAACTTTCAAGACAGGAGCTGACCTGAGTGAACCATTAGTTTTCAAACTTTCGCGAAGATTCGTCAAACGGCGCCAAAGATATTGGCAAAAGATAAAACGCTTTTTGAATAGAAACAAGGTCCTAACTATAACTACCTACTGGCGACCGCCAGTAGGTATATATATATATATATATATATATATATATATATATATATATACCAACCAAAGGTTGGGGGACGTTATAGTTAGCTTCAGATTTTCCACACATAAAACCATAGATATTCAGCAATTATAGTTAGAGTTATCTCAAGAAACTTTAACTTGGGTTCTAAGGTAGCTATAACTCGCACCCCCACCATGCACAGTTTTCTTATCAATAATTTGAATCCAGTGGCACAGCGAGCAATGGACCACGTCTGGGCATACCCTTAGCCACACTCTCCCCCAGTCACAGATCAGGGTTTAAGCCATTGTTATTTGCCATGCCACTGGATATAAGCTAGCCTGGGTGATGAGGGGTGATACCCTGAAACCGGTCCCAGTGTGCTTGTTTCCGATCCATTGAGGACCTGGCCTGGAAGTTTAGTGTGGACTGTTCCCATGAGGAGCAGGGTCAAGGCTGATTTGCATATGGCTGGGTCCAAACAGGGGTGAAGTGGCGAGCAAAATAACAATGGATTAAACCCAGATCTGTGATTGGGGGTGAGTGGTTGAAAAGTATTAGCACTCCATCCATCAGCTTGTTGTGTTCATTAGATTCCAAACAATTTTTTGGTGGCATAGTGAGCAAAAGAACAATAGATTTAACCCACATCTCTTGACTGGGGATGAGTGGTTGAAAAATGTCAGCACCCGGTCCATCATCTTGTGTTTGCTATGTTCGCCCTAAGTGGCCAAGGATAGGCCCAGATGTGGGTCCCTTGCTCGCTATGCCACTCGATTCAAGCTAGCCTGGCTGATGAGGGGGATACCCTGAAACTGGTTCCAGGATGCTTGTTTCTAGGGCAGGGAGGACCTGGCTTGGCAGTTAGGGCTGGACTGTTTCAATGGGGAGCAGGGTCAAGACTGATTTGCATATGGCTGGGTCCAACCTTGGGTGACGTGGCAAGCAAAATAACAATGGATTAAACCCAGATCTGTGATTGGGGGTGATTGGTTAAAACGTGTTAGCACTCCGTCCATCAGCTTGTTGTGTTCATTAGATTTCAAACAATTTTTTGGTATTGCAGAAAAAGTTTTCAACACTTGTAAGATTCTATGTAGTAGATACTATTGTAAGCAGCCTTGAGTTATTGTAGTACTGGGAGTAGAATGTGTTTGTTTGCTCAGACCATTCTCTCCTAGGAATTCCTGTGTTACTATGGGGTGATGTTATTATTTAGAATGTGCCTTGTTTAAAGCGGAGATTGTTGTTTGAGGCAGTTACTGGTGGAGCAGGCTTTGAGGGCACCTGTCTACCGTGTAGCCTCTTCAATAAAGTTCTTGTAATTATTTATGTTCCTGCTTACTTACTACAGTTATTAAACTGAATCATATCAGCATGACGATTTCTGAATAACTTACAAGACTCTGTGTACCAGGTACATGTGCTTGTTATCTGTGAAAAGATGGGCTATCTGTAAAGTTTTCATGACAGTATAAAGGGTGCAGGTATTAGGATGTTTAGCACCTTCAGATCTTGGTTATTTTTAGCAAATAGTGTCTTTTTTTTTTACAACTGTTGCATAGACCGTACACTGTTATTAATAGATACTTTTTTATACTCTGTGGTATGTTTCTTATTAAAGTTTCACTGTTTGCAAACATTGTGGTATAAAATAAACTCTCCCCATAGAGTAAGCACTGTTTACAGTGCCCAGTTCTCTACTGATATCAACTTCCTTTCTCAATGTAGGAACGTTGAGTTTCAGGTGTTTGATACAGAAAAAAGCAGTCTGTAGTAGGTCATGTGGTTTGGAACTGACATTCACTATTTTTAGGAATATCTCTTTCTCTGAACAGTTGAATACAGATTGAACACCATACTCAATGAGGGTTTCCTGTATATCTGTGGTTGATTGTTAATGTGAACTATGCTAGCTGTAAAGATTATGGTATATGCTCAGTATTGCACATCATGTATGCTTTCTACGCCTAAGGGAGTTGTGTCTGTGATGGCAGTAATGATGGCTGATATTCTCCTGAGCTGTTTTGTACTTACTCTCAGGCCTCTAATGGCATAGTAATTTATAGAGCAATATGCACCAAAACGAAGCTTGGAAGATGTCATCAGTGATGTCATCAATGATGTCATTTAGGTATGTTTGTTATATTTATTTTAATTTTTAGAAACTGATAACTCTCGTGAGACACTTACAGGAGTCGAGCACACAATCCCCTGGTTGGACTCCTAGGGGCCTGTACTTCCTGATCGACTCTCGTGAAGCACCCACAAGATCCTACATTTGGAATTAAGTAAATAAAAGTGTTTTCTTGTTATTCTGAACAAAGGAAGACCTTAGAGGTGTTGATTAACTTAGAAAAATTAATTATGATTTTTGTAGTTCAATGCATAAAGCAATAATTATGTTACGATCTCACGAGATACTCGCAAGAGGTTCAGGAGAGGAAACACCACCCCCAAGGAAGAGTTGTGATTGGTTGATATGGATGTCTTTATTTGCAAAAGGCAGAATCTATCATTTTGGTTTATTTGCCTATTGGAGTTTGCTGTAGGTAGACCTTGTTGCTGTGCTTTGTGTGCATGTTTGTTTTGGCATAGAATAATGTCTTCCTCATATTCTGATGAGCAGCCTGACACTGTGGCACCAGCTCAGCCACATCAGCCTCCAAAGTGTCTTTGGTATGGCATTTTTTTGACCTGAGGCCAGGCAGCAAAAATTACCCTGCAAAGTACATCATCTGCAATCTTTGCAAGAAGAAGTCCAGCCGGGAGATTAGAAACATATAGTACAGCATGAGTACTACAGGCATGTGGAGGAACCTCAGATCTATGCATCCACAAAGGCTTGCTCGGGCAGGGTTAGCTTATGCTGCGGAGCTGGACAACTCTTCAGGGGCTTACACCTCACTTGAACCTGGAGATATTGTGCCTGCCTATATACTGAGTGCTGCAGCAGATAACAACCCTGCTAATCTTAATAAAGCACTTTTTTGCTGCTTATGTAAGCAGATCCTGTTTTCTTCAGAGACAAGCAGGTCTGCACAGGACAAGCTTGTCTAAGATCACAAACGCACCCCTAGGCAATAATTTTTATTTTGGAGCAGTTCTTTTTTCTACAATTTTTTTCTTTTTTGTTTTTAAGGAGATTTCGTTTTTTCCCCAAGTTGTATGTTTTACCCTATTATAAAACTTAAACTTAAACAAGACAAACATTTTTTTTAAAGTTAGAAAACTCAAAAAAGTTGTTACAAAATGTTAACAAAAACATCTCTTTTCAGAGCTACCCTATAGTTTCATTATCTATGTTGTTTGTAGTATGTTTAAAAACTCTTGCAAGAGTCTTGCAAGAGTCAGGTAGACAATACCCTGTGTGCAGTCCGAGGGTCTGCTGTCTGCTTTACTCTTGCAAGCCTCTCGCGAGACCATACCAAAATGTGAAAATCACCCAATAGAAAAGCTCATACTCTTTATCAAGTAACCGTGCACCATATAAACAGCAGTTGGTCACAACATAACCTACTTTTGTAACTGCCAATAATCTATATTTATAATTTCGCCACCATCCCATTTTTTCTTTTCTCAAGTAGCTTTATCTTGCTCTCGGAGTTTACTCCTTCTGCTGGGCACTCCTCTTGTGACTGAGATCACCATACTGAAAAATTATTTGCCTCTGGATTTTGGGACACAGCTTCATCCACTGTGCTAGAGAATATGCCATTAATTATGGTTTTGACAAAAGTCTTTTCATTTACAAACTTGGACACACCTTAATATATTTCAAAGGCAAAAATGGCAACGGTCAAAAGAGTTTTGTCCTAAGATTGGGAAATCTCAGGAGCATGTCAATAAAACAGTTTCTGTATTTCTTAGTGACCATGGCATGGGCTCTATATAGCATAACAATATCCATTTTGATATGCCAGGTGTCTATAGATGAGATGGAGTGACTTCATTGCAGAAGGGAAATTATCTTCCATAATAACATCAAGGAATGCATACAGTTCTATATGTAACTAAACACTGCACACTATAAACGCAAAGGCTCTTGTCAGAGCCACCCTATTCCTACATTATATTATAAGTTCATGTTGTAACTCAATTATTTGGGAGATACTGACACCCACTCGACTCTCGTGAGAGCAGGAGCACCAAACGCGCGCTTCCACCCGTATATTTGTAAGATTCTCATGAGAGTCTTGCAAGCTCAAACACTTAACATATATCTCATGGATAACAGTCCTGTATTCTTGGGTGTGGGTAGTAGAGCATGAAAACACATGAGCCTCTGTACTAAGACTTCTGACCTCAGACAGATTTTCTCTACGCCTCCCTACTTTTTTATGATCCCGCAACAGTCGTGCGAGATCGCAATTTTTTTGGGGGGGATAGAATTTACACTCTGATTTCAGTACTTATACTTTATGGATCCCACTACTAGGGTATAGGGAGAAAGTGGCCTCTCCACACAGAGCTTTCCAGAGTATAACAGAAATGTATTGGTAATTGCATCAAGGTGACCGGTGTGCAGAGTTGGGTGTAAAGAGACCCTGCCACTCCACTCACATCTTTCCCCAGGCTCAGCAGTATGCATAGTAGGGTGTAGAAGGTACTCACCTCAAATATAAGGCCTCTGTATTGCATAGCAAGAATTAGAGGTACTGGCCTCTCCACTGAGAACTCTCCCCAGGGCAAACACCATCTGTATTAGGGTGTGGGAATGGATTTGCCTGCCCCAGAACGGCACACATACGCAGTAGTGTGTAGGGAAACATTGCCCTCTCCACTAACACCTATCTCCAGGACAACGTGGATGTGCAGTACGGTGTGGGCAACAAGTGGCCTCTCTGTGACACCTCTTCCTAGAGCAACAGGGATGCACAGTACTGTCTGTCAAGGGAGTGGTCTGCTCATTAACAGATCTCTCTAGGATGATGAGTGTCTATAGTAGTCTTTGAGAAAAACTTACCTCTCTGCTCATACCTCTTCCCATGCTGACAGGTACACATGCTGTGGGGACAAACTGACTTTTTGCTGACACATCTCTCTTGAATGATAAGTCTGTGTAGTAGAATGTAGAAAGATACTGGCACATCTCCTGTGACTTGTCTCTTGGATGATGGGTGTGCACATTAGGGTGTGAAAAGGAGCTTACCTCTCTGGTCATAGCTCTCTTCAAGATGACAGATGTACAAGTAAGGTGTGGGGAAGAAATTACCTCTATGCTAAGAAGTCTATCTTGCACAACAACATTAGAGACTAGGATATGGAGACACACTACCCTGTCAAGTCAGTCATCTCCCCAGACTAACACATGTGCTAAGTAGGCTGTGGGTAGAGACTGCTCTCTCTCCTCATACTTTTCTGTATGGGGATGGATGTCCATAGTAAGGTATAAAATGGAGAATCCTCTCTGCTAAGAACCGTCTCTTGCACAACAGGTGTGCGTATTTGAATGAGAGGACACATACAGCTCTTCCTCAAACCTCTCCCTATGAGGCCAGGCATGTGCACTAGGCTGTGACAGAGATAGACCTCTGTGCTGAAACTTCTCTCCAGAGTCACAAACACATATAGTAACATGTGCAAAGGAACTCCCCTCTCCATTATCACATCTGCAACAGCTGATAACAATGCGTTGTAGAGTATGAAGATGCACTGGCCTCTGTGCCAAGACCTCTCTCTTGTATGAGAGGTCTCTATATGACAGTGTGGGCAAGACCTGATCTCTCTACTGAGACCTCACTGTTGCATGACAAGTCTTTATACTAGGACATTCAAATAAATGACTTCTCCATTACCAACTCTCTTTAGCATAAAAGATGTGAATAGTACTGTATAGATACATATATATGCAGGAGCACTTCTGCACTCCATGAAGATGGAACTGGCAGTTTTAGTCAATATTACAATACTGTAATAATATTCAACTCTATAATAACTATTAAAGGAACAAATCAGTAGTAACTTTAAACTTTTTTTTATTACAACATCATAATTTAACAACATAACAAAACTACAACTATATTCATAAACTATTTCAACAACTGTAAAACAATCAACTTCAATAATTTATAATGTCTTCATCAGATTATGATGAGCAGCCTGGTATAATTTCAGCACCTCAGCCTGCCAAAGAAGCTTTGGTATGGTAGTTTTTTGATATGAGGTCAGTTGGTAAAAAAAGTCTCAGCAAAGTTATTCACGCATACAGTTTTTTAAAACGAGTTCACAACGGATAGTTCTGAGAGAATTAGTTCATGCTGTTGAAACGGAGTGCTTCCACATCTTTTCAACCTGGATACACTGTCCCTGCTCAGGTACTTACTGCTGAACAACATATTATTCCTGCTTCACTTAATAAGGCTCTTTTTGACTGCTTATGTAAGCAGATACTTTTTCATTAAAGACGAGTGGACCTGCACAGGACAAGGTTGTTCAAGACCACAAATAAACTCCTGGCAATAAGAACATAATCACTTCTCCAATTAATAGTTTTTTTCCTGATTTTCCACGTGGTTATTGACATGGTACTTTTCTTTTTCACAATCTGTGTATTCCATTTTCCTCCTACAAAAAGACAGAATAAGCAGAAAATTAAAACTTACATACTGGTCAATAATTGATAACAGTGATTTATCACTATATTCTATAAATGTTTTTACATTTTTCATCCTTTCAGGCACAATCACATATTTATATCTAGTGTACCACTAACTTGTAATTAATTTCTCCTGAAAAAATCCCACACACTAAACCAGTGCATTCTTTTTTTCGCAATAAAATATAACATGCCATCAACCCTGGTTCCATAAAATTTATAAAGTAACACATTCCTCTTGACACACCTTTCCTAACAGTGAGTATGGTGTTTTACTCTGGAAATCGCAATTTCTCCACTCAAACATCTCATAGGGGCAAAATATGTGTACAGCAAGGTTCATAAAAACACTAGGGCTTGTATTAACAGATTGCAGATTCTTTCTTATATAATTTGAGAAACACTGCCTCTTTTACTTAAATCGTCATACAGATTGAACAGTTCATTTTAGCACAATGTGCAATACTTGCTGATAACTCTCTACATTCTAATCTCTACTTCTTAAAAGCTATATTTAGAAAGCTACACCTCTACAAACAACTTTTCACCTAGTAAACCTTCTGTAGAATAAGTTTACCAACAGTAGTGTACTTATTGACACTTCTCAGCAAAGTTCATAAAATATATTAATAAATACCTGAACTTGGAGCTGTTTCTTAAATGCAGCTGAAAACACCAGTCTCTTAATTCCAAACTAAGTCACATATGAGGAGCACAGCTAAAAGAGGCTTCCTTCTCCTCCAAAGCACCAATGACATTTTGAGATACCTCTGGCTCTGCAGCCAATCACATCACAGCATTTCTTCAACCATGTAATAAGAATGTTAACTATTGGTTGACTTTGGCCCTTTTTTCCCTTCTCCCCACACGATCTTGCAAGACTCTCGCGAGTTCGTAAAACACCTCATTGCAGACCCAGTAAATTTCCAAGCGGGTCTTGAGAGAGTCTTGTGGGATCGAGCGAGCCTCAGGCAGCAAATCCCTCCCTGAAATTTGCATTTTACTCTCTCAGGAATCCCGTGAGATCATAACAGTATTGTAGGGAAATAGTAGTATAAGGAAAGACCTAACCTCTCCAATGACAATCCTCTCGCATCATGGAAGTGCATTCTAGGGTATGAGGAGGGACTGACCTCTCCTTTCAAACCTCTCTCAGATGACAGGTATAAATAGTAGGGTGCATGGAGGAACTGGCCTCTCCACTGAGATCCTTCTCTCTTGGATGATGGGTGTGCATATTAGGGTGTGGGGAGGGACTGGCCTCTCCACTCAGACCTCTCTCTCAGATGACGGGTATGCATAGTAGTGAGTGGAAAGACTGGCCTCTCCTTTGAGACCTCTCGCTCAAATGGCAGGTGTGCAAAGTAGAGTGTGTGGATTGCCTGGCCTCTCCTTTCAGACCTCTCTCTTAAATAACAGGTGTGAGTAATAGGATGTATGGGGAGCAACTGGCCTCTCATTTGAGACCTCTTTCTCAAATAACGGGTCTGCGTAGTAGTGAGTGGAGGGGGACTGGCCTCTTCTTTCACATCTCTCTCTCAAATCATGGTTGTACATAGTTGGGTGTGTGTATGAACTGCCCTCTCCTTCGAGACCTCTCTCTGATGATGAATGCGTGTAGTAGGGTATGTAGATGGACAGGCCTCTCCTTTGAGGCCTCTATCTCAGATGCCGTGTGTGCACAGTAGAGTATGGGGAGCAACTGGCCTCTCTCCTTTAAGACCTCTCTCTCAGATGACGGTTATGCATAGTTGGGTGTATGGATGGACTGGCCTCTACTTCAAGACCTCCCTCTCAGATGATGGCTGTGCGTAGTAGGGAGTGTGGACGGATCGGCCTCTCCTTTGACACCTCTCTCTCAAATGACGGGTGTGCACAGTAGGGTGTGCGGAGGGACTGGCCTCTCCTTCAAGACCTATCTCTCAGAAGACAAGTGTGAATACTAGGGTGTGAGGAGGGGCTGCCCTCTCCTTTCAAACCTCTTTATCGTTCTGCTTTTTCTTCATTGTTCATCGCTATACGTTTTTTACCTATATCCAGAATTCATCAACTGTTTTTATTGTGGCCTTCTTCCTGACGAAGGCACCTTGGTTGTGCCGAAAAGCGCGTAGAGAATTTCACCAGTCATTCGAATTTGTGCCACTCTTCTGACATTGCTTCACATATGCTGTGCTGATCAATTGATGGATTATAATGTGTTATTATTCTAAAAATGTTTTTAATCTGTGCCCAGTATGGTTGTAAGTCTGAATGATAGATATGAAAGTGAATGAATGATTCTTTAAAATATTCTTTTCATTGTTCTAATATTTAATAAATGTTAATTTTCCATTTTCTGATACATCTATTGTTGTCCTTGGTTCTTGCTGATAATCATTACGCATGTAGAAATACCAATTCAGGTCTACATTCTGGTTGCCTTATATCTGTGCACTCATTGTTCACAGTAATCGCAGCCATTTCATTTCTAAAATTCCAACAGCCACCCAATCAGACCAGTCGCTCTCGCGGGACTCATGGAAGCCTCTTGCTCCCGCTACAGCGTGAAGGCTCACTGGAAAAACAAGCCTCTCAACCAATCACAGAGCTCCATTTTTTAATGTGCGCTCTTGCGGGCTCTCGAAAGCCCAACCATACAAATATCTATATTTTTTTTACCTTTAATATTTCAAAAACTACTGAATGGGGCAGAGAAAAAAGGGGTCCCAAAATGCGAAATCCCCAAGCATTTTCCATAGACTTATTTAAGATGGGCTACCACAAAAAACTGCTGAACAGAATTACACCAAATTTGGCAGGAAGCTAGACCTCCTTTAAAATAGGGAGGGGTAGTGTGGCCCCCCCTCCTGAAGCCATTAAAGGACCTAGAGAGTCCACCCCCGGGGCCAAATATTTTAAGGGAGTGGCCCCGCACAGCCTCAACTTTCCTGAGCCATTAATGGGCCGAACCCCATCCCCCGGGACCGGCTCACTAGCTCTGTTAAGGGGAGCCCACCCCGGGACATAGCGGATTCTCAGCCCGCACCAGTGTGGGCAGGGAAGCCTGTGTTCGCTCCCTCTTGGCAGGAGTCTCCTACTTGGCAGGAGCAAACACCAAGTCCTCTCCCAGTGGGTGGGAGCTTTAAAAATGCTCCAGTTGGCTGGGAGCAGACTTTTGATCTGTTTCACTGCCTGCACTGGTAAGGGTAGAGAAACAGACCAAAATATTGCTCCCACCCTGAGGGAGCAGTATTAATAGCTACTCCCTCTGGGTGGGAGCAATGCTGGGGCCTTGGGGGCCTAGGAGCTCCCCTTGCGGGCCGCAACAGGTATATGGTGGATACCCTGGGTGGGCACCAGGGCACCAACCTTTAAGTGATGAGGGCCCTGGCGGATGGCATCCCCGGGCCAACAATGACTTGGGGAAGGGGGCTGCAGAGCCCCAATCCCCTTTATTTGAGTAGCCCTGTGGGATGGTGTCCCCACTGCCTAACAAGGCTCGGGGAAGGGGGGCACAAGACCCCTCCATCTTTAATTTTAAAAAAGGCACTGGGGATGGGGTACCCAGGGTCTAATAAGGCTCAGGAGGGGCGCTAAGCAGGTCCCCTCACTGTTTATAGAAATAAATCTCTGGGGGATGGAGTCCCCAATACCCAATAAAGCCCAGAGAGGGGGACCACATGGCCCCCTCCCCTTTCATAAAAAGAAAGGTCCTAGAGGATGAGGTCCCTAGGGCCTAATTCGGCTCGTAGAGAGGGGCCACTTGGTCACCTTTTCCTTTAAAAAAACATAAGTCCCTGTGGTCCAGAGGGCCTAATGGGCTTAATTAGGCTTGCGAAGGGGGGCACATGGCCTCACTCCCCTTTAAAAAACATAAGGCCCTGTGGCCAACACACAGCCATGCATGGCCTAAGGCCGTGCGCAGCGGGAGGTTGGCTTTACTTATGGTAATAAAATATTCCTTTCCCTTAAAAAAAACCTAGAAATTCACTGGAAAAAACACAAAGGTTAAAGTAACATTATAGTTAGGTGTGATAAAAAGATCTGCTGTTGTTTAAATAAAAACTTAGAAATTCAAGAAAAAACAAAGGTTAAAGTAACGTTATAGTTAGATGAATTTGTCAGTGACAATATTGTTTTGAACTAAAAAAAAAACAAATTCACCAGTTCTAGTTAGCTAAGCCTGGGCAGAGTTCGCGCAGTTCCGCGTAGACCAAAAATCTCTGCAGCGATATGCAGAGTTCCCCCATCGGCGGAATGTGCTTGCTAATGACTGTTCGCATTGATTTTCAGCGCGAGGTGTTTATCCTGCGCTGGAATATTAATGCGAACGGCATCATGCGCAGCGTAAGAGGGCGCTGCTTCTTTTCTGCTGCTCGAGTAGATTTTCTACCCGAGCGGCAACTTTCTAAACGCAAACAGAATGATTCTCAACTCGAGCATTCGCGACCACCCGCGACCGCCTGCATTGAGAAATACGACTGCCCGCGTTGAGAAATCTCGCCTGGAGGAAGATTTTTCTCGCTTGCGATTGCCCACTTGGCTTTGGGGAGCTCGAGCAAACAAAATTCTTGCCGGTAGGTGGATTTTCCACGCTCGCTATCGCCAACTTGATGTTGGGGAGCACGAAGAAGGAAAAAAACTTCGCTCCGCTATTGCGGAGAGGAGTTTTTCGGAACTCTGCGTGCTCCCCGGAGCGCGGAGTGTGGAAACCTCTGCAAACTCCGCGAGCGGAGTTCACTGCCCAGGCTTAGTTAGCAGAGCTCTTGCTCTATCTTCCTGTAGCACTTCATCAATCCCGGTTTTATAATCATACTGTTTCTTTCACTACATGCTCATCACAAATCTTGTAATGCTCTCCTTCCGGGTCTTTGTAATTCCATAGAGCCTGCCCAATTCCATTATTTCTGACCTCTTTCCTTCAAGGTGCAAATCCATTCTATCTATATCTGGTGTACTTGGTCTAGACGGAAATGGAATTTGTTCTCCTTTGAGGACAAGCTTTGTTCTATCAAAAACAGGTAGTTGACAGTACATCTTTTCATCAATCTTGGCTTGTGCCAGTTTGTTGAGGGCCACTGTAAAAAAAAAAAAGAAAAAAAAAAAAGTGAAAGAAGTGTTGTTGCCCGAGGCCTTGGGTCCTTCCAATAGCAATGAGGCTATGACTGTATTTAAATCAACCACTTGCAAGTTGTTCTGTCTTGTCATTCCCTATGTCATCTGGGGTCATTACAATGATCAATGTGTTGGGAACCCGCATACTCGTGTCAGCTCAAGTCCCTTTCGAAAGACGCCAATCCCTCTCATGAGGGCTATTGCAGTATGGCTTTTACAAACTGCATACCAGTAGGTGATGGTCATATACAAATAGTGGGAGTGGTGCACTAAGGCCACTACAGTGTTAGTCATTTCACCTAGTCTCAGCAGGAACTGGTACATAGAGGTGAACACTTGAATACCTACTACAACTATATATTTTCTCTGGTGGGCCTCTCTACGCCTGGATACAAGCCTCTAGCTCATGAAGGTCCATCCTGTCTCTGTCATGGTGTAAAAAATAAAACACTCTCAATAGACTGTGTAAGAACAAAATAACTCTCCTGAGGGACTCCGTAGGGTGGAGGAAAAAAGAGCAGTCGAGATAAACAGGTTTCTGTGCACTATGGGTCAAAAAGGAGTCTCCATTGTGCAATCTTGGTGAGACTAGTTTGGTTACAACACAGATTCGGTGTCCTGAGTCGTGGATAGTGCCTCCAAGGGAGTTTGTGCAGGGTTTTCTATTATGGTGTTGGATATGTCAGAAGAACATGATCCTACACAAAGGTAGACCAGCTGTGTCAAAGGAATAAGAGACATTTGAATAGAAACAGCAGAAATATTCACCTCACCTGTGGTGAAGCAAACGTTAGTGTAATAGCTCAACTTGGCTACCTCCCAAGGAATGCAGTGCCTTTCCTTTTGTTTAGGTAAGCTGTTCATCACACTTGAGGTCTTTGCAAGAACTTGGAGAGTCCGCAGATGTGCGGTGATTCGAAGGTAAGTTGTACAGGTTGGGCCACCAGCAGTGGCTTAGTCCCTGGGAGACATCAACGGTAAAATGAGCAGCCAGGATGAGCTAGGGAGCCAGAGATGGTTCAAGGACTGGTCCAAAGCACCTGATGAGGAGCCAGAATGGTGGAAGTTGATGTACAAGCAAAGGGAATCCTTCATCCCAGCGGGGGAACAGACAAGTCTTACTTGTCCAGTCGGTTGTAGCAGCAGTGTCTCCTGAGACGGTGCAGGGTCATCGAATGAAGATGACAAACAATGTAGTGGGGAATTAGTGATCTATGGGTTCCCAGCACTAAAGTATCACAAGTACATTGAGAAATGTACTGTCAAAGAGGCCCTGTCTTCTCAGGGGTGAGGAAAGCCAAAAGGCCTTTGCACCTCCTCCTCCAATCAAAACTCGCTATATATTTTTGTGCCTCCTGCTCTCTACAAAAAGGCCAGTACTAGCACCGAGGGCTAAGGAATCACCACAGACTGCTCTATGGTTAGTCCAGTGATGGCTGAGACCTCATGACCACTTCCTCCTCCAATTAGGGCCCTCTTCTGCTTTTTCATGTCCCCCATGTCTTTCTAAAAACAGTTTTTAAATAGTCATGCATTGTCACAATTTTGTCTATCTGCACTCATGCATAAGGTGGTGGGAAAAAACGAATGCTAAATGTTAATTAAATATTTAAAAGAATGGATTGATGTGCTGCTTATTTTATGAGGTTATTCTCAACAGAAAAACAAAACTAAGACATCTCTGTTCCACACTTTCGTTTTATAATCGAAATGTAATCGATCTTAATAAAATAATTAAGAAAACCAAGGGCATTAATTTGTGTGTGTCGACTGATCAGTTGCAGTCAGTAGCAAGTTAAGCTTACATTCACAAAGTTTGGCCTAAAAAGTATATAGTTTTGTTTTGTGTTTCAGCATTATAGGGGCCCAAGTCCTCCGCGGGTGTAAGGCCCCTGATCCGTGACCTCTCATCCCTCCTGTAGTCTGTATACTTCCATCGGCTCTCCTATTCTGCGAAGGCCTGTGTCCACTCTCGTGGAACAGAGCGCCGGGCATCAGGGTCCCCTTCAGGGTTGGGGTGGGATCAAAAATAGGACCGGGCACGATATAAAAAAGTGACCCACATGTTCGGATTGCCTTTCCACAAAGCACTGCTTCAGCGAAGTTTTATGAAAAGAAGGGGTGGGGGGTCTTTGACAGAGGCATGTTTTCTTAACTTCACTTAGATACAAAGAAATGCACGGATTAGTTCACACTGGTGAACCACACCTGAAAACAAGTGAGGCCACTTCTGCTCAGGCCCCCTGTCCCCGCTCAATTTGCATACATTAATGGGCCAGCCCAGCAAGAGAAAGGGAGTGACACCTCTGCCCCGTTGGTAAAATGGAGGCCCATCTGCCTCCAGAAAGGCCACTCAGGCACCCACTGGTGCGCTGGCAGCATCTGAACAACACAGACATCGCCCAAATCAACCCCAGCAGGCTGCCCAAAAAAGCAGCCCACAGCTGGAACTCGGATACCGGCCCCTCGGCCATTGCCCGAGTGCCCGCTTTACCAATCCGACCCTGGTCCCCTTTCTTCTTTACAAAAGCCCTGGTGGTGAGTTCCAATGATTATTCAGTCAGGCTTCATAGGAATTCCCTCTCAACACTTGAGCCTCACCTTCCGTTTCCTCTGTCTCCGCTCAGGCACGTTGGTGTAAAACCATGTATTACTGACAGAGCTGAGACACCCCACTGTCTCCCACAAGGCGCCATGGCCACTAACTATCTTTCCAGAATTCACTCTCAAAATTAATAATTCTTGGAATGCTTATCATTTTCACTACAGCTTCAGCCGTTAAGATTGGTGTCATCCATCTAATTCCTTTCATGCTGTCACTCGCCTATTTATCCAGCCAACCATCCATGCACGCATTTATCCAGTGATTTATTTATGCACTCACTTATCCATTCGTCCATCCATTCACCCATTAATCATCCATGCACCTAATCACACACGCAATAATCCATCTACTCACTTCCCCAACTGTTGACTGATTCTCACATTCACCTACTCACCCATCAACACAACCACACACACACGTTCAGCGACTCGCTGCCTTTTGGCTAGGTTCGAGATATAGAAATACTATACACATAAAAGAAAGTATACACTTCCTCGTCAATCCAAGTACTTATACTAATAAAATAAAAAGACCTGTTGGCTTTGCCAGTTCTTTTTAATTTTGGTCAAAGAAGCGTAGGATTGTCTTCCCTTTTATTAATCAAAGATGCTCATGCCCATATGTATGTTGCTCCAATTTTATTTTATCATTGTATTTCACTTTTCAAAATGACAATTCGGTGACCAGTGTAGTTGAAGAACAGCCAACACATGTTTCACCCCACAGGGCTAATAGGCCTGGGGCTTTCTCAAGGCTTACAGATTACATGTATTAGATTCTTCACGTTCTTTTGCAAATATGACTCACAGTTCAATGTATGTCTGAAATCTCGGGTTAAATCCCACGTCACATTTGTTGGCGTTCTGTTACGTTGGAGTGAACACCCGCCAAAAAGAAAGCATTTCAAACGGCAGGCAGAGGGTGTTTGATCCTTTATCGGTTTGTCTTTTTAATTTTGGTGCGTGGCACTGCTTTTGTCACGTCTGAGGCTAGGGGTTGCAAGGACAGTGTCAGAATATCAGGAGCCATGCTTGAGGTTTGAGGTACTGCCTTTGGTGGTCCCAAAGTGACATCCAAGTATATACATCTATGGGGGAACAAAACATCGATACCCAATCTCAGGTGTACCAAAGTACTTTAATACATGCAATCAGGAGGAACAAGGGGGACAAGCTTGACACACTACACAAATTTACCAGGAAGGGTCAGTAGGCTGTTTGGGATCCAGGCAAAAACACCTGTACCCCACTACTACTACCAGCTTTCTTCAACCGTTAGCTGTATCATGATTATGTTAAATGGAGTACCACTTTCCGAGGACCTCATTAGCCCAAAAAAGTCTAGCACTCTATTGGTGTGTTTTACATCTTAAACATATACAGCATTTGTCAAGAGACTTGTAACATAGGTACTTTGCAAACAAAAACAAACCAGGTCTTCCAGAATGATATTGTAAGTAGCAGGTTGTCGCAGTAACAGAGCACCAGGGATTTTCAACTGCAGCCACTCACGAAGGTTGGCATTCATGCCAGTCTCAGGCAGTGTTAACTGCAAGAAGCAGCCACTGGTTATCTGCCAGTTACCGTGCTTACATCCACCCTCACATAACATGAGCCCTGGTCTCCAGGCCACCCTCTCATTAAACTTCTTAGCTAGGCAAGAGATCTACACCGCATTTTCCCTTAAAAAATGTAATAAAGAAACAAAACGGTCATCACGTTATAATTTATCTGAAAGTGCACAAAATGCTGTGTAAATGATGTTCTAGTAATTTAAATTATTTTCCTCAAATATATCCTTCCATGTCATCTGATTGGTGTAATGTCGGTGTTGCCTGGCCAGTGAAATGAGGACACGCATACCTTTGCTTGTGGGCTCCCACCATGCCTGACGTCGCGGCAAAATAAAACACAGACACAGCAAGGTACTCTGCATAGCCCCCGGCCCGTGGCTCTCCTCTCACCTCACACCCGGCCAGGGTTTTATTTAATAACTGTGAACCACGTTGTGCGGAACAAGCCATGCCTACACCCTTACATAGGGGACAATCAATTACACTCCTCTGGAGGAGCTACTTCTACACGTCCCGCATTGCGCCTGTTGCATCACAGGTGCGACACTACATTCCTCTCCAAAATGAAACATATGAAAAAACTAATTGCAACATCATGAAGGCAGCACGGCAGCACAATACCACAATCACATCTTAATCATCACAAAGAATAAATTCAAAATGTGCTCTCACAACTCAAACAATACACGTGTTAGTCACATACCTGATGGGTGACATATTACTTGATATCACACTTATGAGACCCCCGCTTACACCAAATGATCCCTCAGTCTTGTAGATGGCCCTGGATTGCTTCGCAAACGGTATCGGGTGCAGGCATTATGTCCAGCCAACACGACGGGAGCATGTGCAGGGGACATCTCCCCCAGGATCTTCGATCCCCTCGGAACCTCTGGAAGGTCTGCACTGAGTTCCAGCAGCACTTGTTATGAATAGTCCAATTCACCAGCGTCCTCGTGCTCATCACGTGTCGGAGGGCTATCATCTTCACTCTGGAACTGTCCTGGCCAATGATGAAAATGCTTGAAGGCTGAAACATTCCGAGTGATTGTCTCTAGTCCTCGTCTCGCAGTGATGAGAGTGCCTTTTTGATGACTGATGGCCCAGGGATTTAGGTCGAACGGCAATTGGAACTTGCTACCAGGACATCGATCTTGCACCAACACCATATCGCCCACCTGTAAGTCAGACCTCCTCGCTCGTCGTCGACGACTGGCATGATCATTAGATTTCTGGCGTCTCCCATAGACTCGGCAGTCGTCAACAGGATCTGGCATCCACCGTGGATGATGTGGAATGGAATCTACAATGACTCGGCCCATCGAAAGATTCCCCGGTGCCCTTCCAGTGGTAGAATGTGGTGTCTAGTGATATTCTCAAAGGAATTAATATATGGCAAGTTCGAGAGGTTGGTGGCTCGCAGAGGCAATCCGAATAACTTTGTTCAAAGTTTGCATAAATCTTTCGGCCTCCCCATTTACCTGCGGCCACCTTGGTGTGATCTTCTTGTGAGTGATCCCTAAAGAAATCAAATATGCCGACATCTCTTTCCCCAGAAAGGGAGGGCCATTATCAGTTTGCAGTTCTTTAATCAGACCATGAGTGGCCAATATTTTTTCCAGTTTGGGTATCACATCACTGGCGCTCAAAGATGGTATGACCTCTATCTGCGGGTATTTTGAGTAGTCATCAATCATCACAACCATGTGTCTCCCATCCGGCAAGCTCCCAAAATCAAGGCTGGCACATATCCATTGACGCATTGGTCCTTTCTCGGTCACCACCCGGGAGGGAGGGTTTGCATCTCCCGCGGCCTGACACCAGGAACAAGATCTAACCACATCCTCCACTTTTTCATCCATTAAGGGAAACCACACCTTGGCTCACAACCTGTTTTTGGTCTTGACTATGCCTTGATGTCTTGCATGGGCAAGTTGGATGACTCTATCCGTAAGGGCCGTGGGTATGACAAGGCGATGTCCTCTCAACAGGCATCCACTCGGGTCCCCACTCAACTCATGGCGAATGTGATATAACCCCTCCTTGACTTGTCGCGCCTCTGGGGTAAGCACAGCCCAATCCTTCTTGAAGTTATGGCACTGGTTATCTTGCACTGTCTTCAAAGCCTTCTGAAGGCATTCATCTTAGCTGGTCACTTGACAGAGGGCCTCCATGGAAAGGGGAAGAGGACGAGATCAGGCTGCCACATACCAGACGTACTCCTCTGTCTCATCAGCATCTTCTTCTTCTCCCCGAGTGGCCGCCCTAGGATGTCTGGATAAATAATCCACTGGGTTGTGAAATCCAGGGCTGTATTCCGCCTGACAATTGTACTCTTGAAGCTGGAGCATCCACTTTTCAATCCGCGGAGGTGGCTTAGCAGCCGTGCCCTTAAACTGAGGAATGCTCGGTTTGTGATCCGTGGTTACTGTGAATGAGTTCCCGTATACATACAGGTGAAAATGACATCACCCCCAGTGGATGGCTATTGCTTCCTTTTCAATTTGAGTGTACCTCTGCTCAGTGTCCGTTAGTGAGCGACTTGCAAATGCCACTGGGATACAATCATCTTCTACAGATGAACGCTGCATCAACATGGCTCCCAGACCTTTGGAGCCGGCGACCACGGCAATGGTAGTGTTCTTGCAGGGGTCGAAGTAGGCCAGCGTGGTCTCATCCGATAGGGCGTCCTTGGTGGCTTGGTAGGCAGCTTCTTGGGCAGGGCCCCTCAACAAAGCACCGGATACTTTGGTAAGTTCACGTAGGGGCTGTGTCAGAGTAGTGAGGTCTCGAATAAACCGGCCACAGTAATTGACCATTCCTAGAAAACTGCATACTTCAGTCACAGAGGCAGGAGCAGGAGCTTCCTTAATATCTCGGACTTTGTCAGGATCCGGTGTTACTCCCGCAGCTGAAACACATATCCAAAGAAGTGTAATCTTTCTTGTTAGAACTTGCACTTATTGCGGTGAAGCGTCAGACCGGATTCTTGAATCCTCTGGAGAACCTCTTTCAATCGCGCGTTGTGTTCGGGGACTGTCTTGGCATAAATTAGAATGTTATCCCTGACATTAACGACCCCCGGGATGTCATTCAGAAGCTCCTGAATGGTGTTCTGAAACACCTCAGCCATGCTGGAGATGCCAAAGCTTAATCGGGTGTAGCGCCTCAGGCCGACATGAGTTGAAAATGTTGTGATGTACCGAGATTCCTCATCCAGGACTAGCTGGTGATATCCTGAGCGTAAATCCAATTTCGAAAAAACAGCTGGTGCCACTCAACTATCCAATCAGGTCATCTATTGTGGGTGTAATATGCTGTTCCCTCTTGATTGCCACATTGGGCAGGCGCATATCAACAATTATTCTCGCCTCGCCAGGCTGTTTGGGCTTTCGGGTTACAACAATTGGTGAAACCCATGGGGTAGGCCCCTTCACTTTTTCGATAATGCCTGCGGCCTCCAGTTTGGCCAGTTCTTTCTCCACTAGTGACCGCAGGTGGAAGCAATGCGCCGATGACGTAGGGCTATGGGCTGCACGGACTTGTCGATATGCAAATGGATCTCTTTGCACTTCAGGCATCCAATTCCTTTAAATACTGCTGGTAATTCAGCCAGAATATGCGTGATAGCCTCCTGATGGATGCCAAAAGCAAATGTTACAAGGCAAGGTCTTCAGCCGCTCCACAGCCTAGGAGCATTTCGCGGCCCTCTTCAGCCGGATGCACATTAGACTCCACGGACTTGTATCCATATGTGATGGTTGTCTTGAACTTTCCTCGCATCTCAAGAGGTCTGTCTTGACCATATGTGAATACCTTGATGGTTGCCGGATTTAACTTGGGAGCTGGTTTCAAGGTTCCATAAGCCTCAGCTGACATGTGTTGATTGTTGTGCCAGTATCCACCACAGTAGTGGTGACCTGGTCTCCAACCCTTATCTGGCATTGTGGCAGCTGACGTGACGTTTGAGCTGCAGTGCCAATGGTGAAAACAGAGTGGATGGTACGTTCCTCCGTATCATCGTCATCCATATCGCTGCCTTTGTCTCTCACTTCTGGGATTGTATTAACGTGGTGCACTGTCCCCGATCATTTCCTGAGGGACAGACCCTCATGATGTGGTTAAGTTTGCCACACCCAGCGCACTTCTTACCATTCGCCGGGCATTCAGATGGGCGATGACTATTTCTGCCACAATACCCACAAGTTTGTGGTCGAGTGCTGTCTCTCCTGCCCTGTTTTGCCGTGACATTTGAGGCAATGGCATTAACCAGTTCCCTCTTCAATGGGGACTGCAAGGCCGCTTCCATGTGAGCTGCTTGAGCTCGGGAAAGTTCCTTGGTCCTGCCGAGCGTTAGAATGTCCGCTAAAGATTTTCCGGATTCTTCACGGATCCTTTCACGAAATTTCGCTGATGCACACCCTTGTATGATCTGTCCTCGAATTTACTCGTTTCATCGTTAAATCCACATGTGCTGGCCAGTTCCTTTAGATGCGCGTGGAAAACATCAATGGACTCCTCCGCTTGTTGTCTTGCTTGTCGAAATACGAACCGCTCATAGTCCTGGTCCGTCATCGGTTCAAAATGCGCAGTGAGGGCCGCTATGAGGGTGAGGTGTGTACTAGGAGCCGCTTCATTAATGGACTTTGATATTTTGTGTATGTCTCTACCCCCAGGTGAAGAATCATGGCTCTCTTTTGGGCATTATCCACTTTGGTAGCCTCAAAGAAAAGTAGTACTCTCTCCACCCACTGGTGCCTTCCACTGTGAACGGCTCCACAGGCGGTATGGATGCCATGATGCAGTTGTGATTAGGGTGGTACCTGTAATGGCTGTCTTCTCCTTGCCCTCTTGAGTATTTTTTTTTTTTTTGTATATTCTTTTTGTGTTTTATAGTGTCTAGCCTCCAAGATGGCCGCCGTGTAAGAGCTCTTCACAAGAGCTCCTGGGTTGGAGATTACCAAATCGGTTGTTATCCCCTGAATTACCCGGCCATCCGACTCCTATTTAACTGCATTTCGACGACTTAATCAACGGACATTATATGGAAATTTTCTTACAGCTTGCTATGATCTTCAAAGACCCTGCGAGCCTACTACGGGTCCTCCGCCCTCCGTCAGGACTGAGACGCCCTCCGACAGGACTGAGACCCTCTCCGCTCTTCATCTGAAATATGCGAGCCCCAGCTCTGGTCTGCAGACTTGGATCGATCCCTGATGTGGTATCGGGTGGGAACTTGGCACGTTGCTGATGATCTCGGCCGGTCTGGACTGCTGGAGACCGACGGTGACAGTGTTGTTTTCTTCCCGCCCACAGCCAAGAACAATCATCCCAGGATTGCGCTCATCGGGGGTGACGCGAATCGTTCCCCCCTCCAACTACGCGCACGGAATCTCACTGGAAACTGGCGCTCCTCCGCCCTCCGAGCGATCCCACATGGGCGACCGTCCCGACCCACTGGGGCTGTGATCGCTCGCTGGCACTCCACTTTTCCCGGCGTGAACCATGCAACCCGATCCGCTTTCCGGAATCTACGGGTCTTTGACTGACGCAGTCTGAGCGTTCAGCCCTGCTCTCGTCGCCTTGGTGCCGCCGGTGTCCCCCCCTGGTGAAGCCGGCGCCCCCCCCACAACTCTTTACCGTCACCGAAGTGGACTGAGGACGGCGATCATCCCGAGCCCGCCTATTAGGGCTGGGAACTCCCGCTGTCTTGCCTTCTTCCATGATGAAACACCCGGCCTGACCAGTTACCGGAGCATCGGTGTTAGATCCTGCTCTCAGCCATCGCCCCCATTGGCCTCTTCACCGGATCCGGATCTGACCCATACCGACCTCGGTCCACCACTGGACACATCACTCCTTTTTTCTCGATCTCCCCCCCCCCCTCACCACCCCTTGGATAGGTGCACCATCGCACAGCCTTGTGGGAGACCCCGGAGTTGGTGACCGCTGTTAGTCTGTTACTGCGGAGTTGCCCGGTCTTACTGACTCCTCGGTCCCAGGGTGGAACCCACAACTTGGTATCTCCTTTCAACAGGGTCCCAGGGGCAATCTTCTCTGTTTCTCGATGTTTCGTCGCCACAAGGTGGGAAGTACTGGATGAACCCTCTGGGCATATCTTATTTGCACATTGTTCGCTTAGTTGTCGCCTCAGTTGCTCCAGTAAAATCAAAATGGCAACACTCCACTTTTTCTTGCCCCCCAAAATGGCCTACGAGACGTCCACCCTCATGAGAACAGGGTGAGTGGTTTCTTGTACTCACTTCCGCCTGAGCCTCACTCTCATAGCAACTCTCATAGCAACTCTCTAAACAGGGAATACTAGCCCTCCCCAATAGCCCGGATCTGGTCCTGCCACGAACTTTCTATTCCCAGACTGTGACTTTTCACAAAGCTTGCTTTGCTGACATACACCCACTATAATTTCTATAATTAGTGTATATTATTTATGTGGATGTGCTACTACCTTAATTATTGTTTTAAACGTTACTCGGAGTGCGGATGTTCCTTCACCAGTATCCCTGTTATTCTATCATTTATTACTATCACTATTAATATGTCTACTTTGGCGCTATAATTTTTTGTCACTCCTGTTGAACCTTCTCTTTACTCGTTGAATGTTATTACTGAGTGCTGATGATCCTTTCACTACTAGCTTCGCTACTTTATCATAACTATTTTCATTATACTGCTATTATGTTAATGTGTCCACTTTGGCGTGCTTCCACTATAATTAAGCTAGCTCTATAATTATTGCTCCTTTTTGTTTAATTTTCACTGGAACGCTGATGCTTCATTGTTATTATTACCGCGACTCTAGCACTATCTTGTAGCATTACTCTGCTGTGTCTTAATGTATCTAATTTTTCGTGACTCCCCAAATAGTTAGCTTCGCTGCTGCTCCCTCAATGTAATTACCATTATCTGGATGTACCTCAACAAATTTAGGTGCTATCTGGCTGCACTCCCACTGCTATACGCTCTTCCCCCCCTACTTATTAGTCTCTCCTACTCCTTCTCTACTACCTCTCTGCCACCTTCTCTCAACCCTCCCCACTTCTTTTATTCGTCACCCCCCCTACTATATATTTTTGGTAATATATTTATACCCTTTCATACCCTCCACCCCCGCACCTTCTCTTCTAGATCTCTGACATCTGGTCTACCCTTTGGTTTCCCTCCACCACCCCACCTCTTCCTCCCCTCGCCCCCAAGCGTTTCTCCTCCCCCCGACCTCCCACCTCACACACCTTCTACCTCTCACCTCTTTATGTCTCACCCCCTCCTCCCAATCTTCCACCACCGTCGACCCCTCTAACCTCCTGATCCCCTCCTGACCTCTCCTCCCAAACGCCTCGTACCTCTCACCTCTTACCTTTTGTCCCACCGCCCTCCCCTCTCTTTCTCCTCCCAATTCCCCCCTGACGACCCATCATGCCCCCCCAATCTCACATCCCCACTACCCCAGATCCTGCCCTCTCAAGACATTGTCCCAATTCCTGGAACATCGTATACCCATCCAATCTATCCAAACACGCCAAGAAAAACTTTAAACATAAATTACTGACCCATCACCCCGAAACTCTCATAGTTGACTCCTACCAAAGCCTCACCTCGCCTATAAAAACTAACCTTATTTTCTACTCCAAACGCCCCTCCAAATGGAAAAGCTTCTTCCTGAACTATCTCACAATCACTAAATCCGGC
This sequence comes from Calotriton arnoldi, assembly GCA_963921515.1. Classification (NCBI taxonomy): domain Eukaryota; kingdom Metazoa; phylum Chordata; class Amphibia; order Caudata; family Salamandridae; genus Calotriton; species Calotriton arnoldi. Next base: position 706,729 of record CAWUFW010000363.1, read on the forward strand.
AATATCCCATATGGTTTCAAATTATCTACCTCCCCATCCCCAGCTTTCAACGGAGAAATTGACATCTCCATTTTCAAAACTGGCAACATTCTCATTCAAGCATCCGAACACCACCTCAACACTTTTGACCACCTCTACAGTTCCCTGACAGACCTTCTATCCAAACCTGCCCTTAAACCCCCTCCTCCCCAAACGCCCATCTCCCTTATCTCCCTCCCACCAGCCCAGAACCCACACCCCCTAGACTCCCTAATTGTGCATCCCAACAACCAAACCCCCACCTTATCTAACAACCGACATCCCCAAACCCACCTCACCTCTGATGACCTCTCCACATCTACCGGATCCGTCCCCCATGAACGGCCACCCTCCCCCCTCCCGATGCCCACTACACTTACTACGTATTACACTCACCCCACGCACACGGAGGAAATAAAGTCCCGGCTCCTGCTCCCACTGCTTCCCACCACCCCCACTACACCTACACCTACACCTCCACCACCGAATTTCACACCTCCCCCTCATCATGACCTTACCTCCCCCCACTCCCCTCTCTCCAACATATCTCCTCCCCCGGCCTCACGACCTACCTGCATGAGAGACCCCTCCACCCCAACCTCCTACCTCACTAGCTCCCCTCTGACCCCACCACGCTGCATCTCCACCCCATCTCCCATCAGGCTCTCGTCTACGGCCAACATCGAACCCCCATGCTCCACCCTCTCCTCACCGCCCGAGCCAACACTCAACCTTATAGCTCTGACACTTTCAAACTTTGAACTGATTCTCTCAACCGTTCAGACTGAACTTATGAGACTTAGAGAAGACTTCAGTGCTCTGAACAACAAGGCCCTCCTCAATCAGATTGGCTCTGCCTGCCCTTGCCTCACTCACCCCTCCCAACATAACCACTGGAAAACTATTCCCCTCAACAACAGATCTACTAAACCGCTTCGTACCAGGAACAGCCTCTCCCCCTCTGCCTCGACGGACCTATGCAACTCCTACCTGCCCAAACTCCGGACCCCCGAATGCACCCCCCGTTTCTCCAGCATCCCAGTGATTTTGGGAACGAGCAGAACCCCCTCCTCTCCCATCTCGCCCAGACCCCCAACCCAACTTACCACCATACACTCGTGCACTACTGTCAAAGCCAACCCTAAGCCCCTATCCTGCATGCTTGTTAACTGCCGCTCGGCTGTCCGACACGCAACTGAAATATCTGAAACCCTCCTTTGCGAATCCATCGACATCGCCTTCCTTACAGAAACCTGGCTTAATGACCACTCAACTGCCATCCTCGACCTACTCACCCCCCCGGGCTACTCCATCATTAGGAAAGACAGAACAGACAGAATTGGAGGTGGCCTAGCCATTGTTTACAAAAACAAACTGCAACTCTCAAGTGTAAAAAACTCCGAACACTTAACCTTTGAGTACCTTGGCGCCGAACTCACTATTCAGGGTTCCCCCCCAATTCGCCTACATAACATCTACCACCCTCCGGGTGACCCACTTCCCTTCGCTGAGGAACTATCCGACCTTCTTTCTCTATCATCTCTCTCCAACTCGAAAAACCTCTTCCTTGGAGACTTTAACATCCACTGGAACAACACTGCTGACCCCACAGTCACCCTCCTTTTCAATCTTCTAGAAATCAATAGCCTTGTTCAACTTTGTCACTCGCCCACCCACACCAAAGGTGCCACTCTCGATGCCAATAATGACCTGGTTTCCATCTCCAGCATCCTTCCCATTGACTGGTCTGACCATCACCTCATCCTGTTCAAGATCGAATCCGCCCCACTCCCCCCCCCTATTAAAAGTCACCTACCCTTGAGATTGACCAGAAACCTCAACCAAATTCCTCCTGGCGAACTAGAGTTTAAACTTCAAGCTCAACTTCTTCTCACCCCTCCCTCCCAAGACGCAAATGAGCTCACAGAACTCTTCAACAAGACCGCCAGGGAGGTCATAGACCTCCTAGCCCCTCCCAAACCAAAAAAGCAAAGATCCATTCCATCTAAAACTTGGTTTCACTCTGATCTCAACGACGAAAGGCGTTCACTTAGACTGGCTGAAAGATCTTGGAGACAACACCCCTCCGCAGCCCACCTTGCCTGTCTCAGGGCCGCTAGATCATCCTATAAAAAACACATCTTCTAGGAAAAGGCCTCCTTTTTCCGAATACAACTCGATCGGGCAAAAAACAGACCCAGAGAACTATTTAATATTGTTCGCAACCAAACATCCACAGCCCCTCCCAAACTTACTACCTCAACAATCAGATGTGAGGAAATTGCCAACTTCTTCTCCGAAAAAATCGCCAAAATCGAGCACTCCTTCTATCTAACGGAGATCTCACCTAATCCACCTCTCATCGCTGACAATACACTAAATGATCCTCCCGTCCTGACTCTGTCTCCTCTCCATTCCACTCCCCCTCTCGCTATTACCCCTCCAGAACCCAACCTTCCCCCCCTGAAACTAAAAAACTTTGCATCTTGGACTAATTTCCACCCGTGACTGAATTTGAAGTCTCTAACATCATAACCAAACTTAAACCGTCCTCACACACCAAAGACCCGATCCCTTCCAGTCTTATCCAGAATCTCAAACACATCATTGCCCCTTACTGGACCAACATCATCAACACCTCCTTCTCCACAGGTTGTGTCCCGGACTCACTTCAACTCGGTCAAATCACGCCTATCCCTAAAAATCCCACCTCTGACCCAAATGACCTGAACAACCTCCGCCCTATCTCTAACCTACCTCTTCTTTCCAAAGCCCTGGAAAAATGTGCTCTGCTTCAACTAGATAAACACATTAACAACTTCAACCTTCTAGACCCCTTGCAATCCGGTTTCAGAAAAGGCTGCAGCACGGAAACCGCCATGCTTAACATAAGCGATGACATCCACTCTTCCCTTGACAACGGTGAATCCAGCCTTCTCATTCTCCTTGACCTCTCGGCTGCCTTTGATATAGTCAACCACAACTCCCTTCTCAACTCACTCAAGTCCCGCTTTGGCCTTAACGGTCAGGTCCTTAAATGGTTCACCTCATTTCTCCAACACAGAACTCAACAAGTCAAAATGAACGACTGCCTATCCAACCCCTCTCCGGTGTCCCTAGGCGTCCCCCAAGGCTCTATTCTCTCCCCCTCACTCTTTAACCTCTTTATGGAACCTCTTACCCTCATCCTGAAACAAGCAGGAATCAACTATCACCTCTATGCTGACGACACACAACTGTACTATAAGATTAGGTCTCACGCTGATGTACTTCATCTTAACCACACCTTAAACAAGATCCAACACTGGTTCCACTCCAACCATCTGAAGCTCAACCACAAGAAAACTGAAATCATCCTCTTCTCCCCTAAAAACAACGGACTCCCCATCCAATCCTGGATCTCTGACCTCAATGCACTCAACTGCTCGCTCTCTTTGTCAAACTCAGTGAAATCTCTCGGTTTTACCGTCGACAAAAATCTAACCCTCAATGATCACATAAAAAACTCTGCTAAAGGAGCTCTCTTCTCTCTCCGTCACCTGAAGAAAATCAAACCCTTCATCCCACCTGAAGACTTCAAATGGGTCGTCCAATCCCTGGTACTCTCAAAAATTGACTATGGGAATGCTATCCTCACAGGAACCCCCAAAGTCCATCTAGCCCCACTCAGATCTGTGCTCCACCTTGAAGCCAGGCTCATCACTGGCTATAAACGTTTCGACCACATCTCCCCAGCCCTGAAAGCTCTCAACTGGCTTCCCGCTGAAGGTAGATCCTCCTACAAGACAGCATGCATCACACATAAAGCCCTACACCAGAATACCCCGCTATACCTCACAAAAAAACTTTAAAAAGCAGGCAGCTCCAGAACGATGAGGAGCACAAACACTTTCCTCCTCATCCCCCCCTTAGTCAAAAAGAAAACCACTCAATCTCGCTCCTTCTCTGGAAACGCGCCGATCATCTGGAATGCCCTTCCAAAGGAACTGCGTTGCAACCCCTCCTACATTGCCTTAAAAAAGACCTTAAACTGCACCTCCTCGACAAATACTGGGGTCCTTAATCAGACCTTTGACCTCCGCCGACCCTACCCTCCTCTATTTCACTCCCTCCCCTTCACCTCTCCCTTCTCCCATCTACTCTCCCCCATCCTACTCCCACCCCTTCCCTCCTCCCTCTGTAAACCCCTTCCGACTGACCATCCCCCCTTTTCCCAACCTGCTTTTCCCCCCGCCTTTCCTCGTTCGAAATTTCTGCATCTCCCACAGCTCAGCCCTTAATCTCTTCCTCCACCCAGCCTCTTTGTATGTAAATGTATCTGTTTTTGCCATGTCTCTGTTTATTAGATCTCATCGGAACGTTTTTTGTTTTTTTTATTGTTTATATTGTGTTTTTGAGCAACTCTTGTAACCTTGTTTTTCACACATGTAAAGCGCTCTGATACCTCCGGGTCTAGCCAGCGCTATATAAAACCTTTCAAATAAATAAATAAAAATAAATAAAATAACTAAGTCACTTCCTGTAGCTAAAGCTAGTTCACCCTTGGGCAACTCCAAGTTCATCAGCTGTAGCACTCTTTGCTCAGGGTAATGATAGTATTTAATGTTGCTTACCACATTCACTTGGTAGTGGTGCTTCTGTCTTTTCCCCCACTTGTCTCCTCTTGTTATTTTATGGGATGTGTTTCTTTGGTGCAGGGTATGTATGAGACCGATGTGTCCTACCGCAAACAGGAGATCCTGTGTACCTTTCGGCTGTCATTAGATGGCACTGCACAGCAAAGTCCTCCCAATCCACTGCTTAGCAGGCACTGGCGCAGGGAGCACTATGCGGCCGAGACAACCTGCCGGTATATGGAGGCTCCATCCTCGTTGAACTACGGACGTCTTCAGGTGCAGCGCTGCACATGGCGGGTAACTCAGAGCCGCCCCGGGCATGTGGCACAAGCACCGCGTGTTGTCAGACCTCACACGCAGCTGCCACACAGCCCGTTGTTGGCACAACAGCATTCCATCCTCGTCGCCAATGTAATGTCGATGTTGCATGGCCAGTGAAATGAGGACATGCACACCTTTGCTTGTGGGCGCCCACCAGGCCTGACATCGCGGCAAAATAAAACACAGACTCAGTAAGGTACTCTGCATAGCCCCTGGCCCAGGTCTCTCCTCTCACCTCACACCCAGCCAGGGTCGTATTTAATAACTGCGCAGCACGTGGTGCGTAACAAACCATGCCTACACCCTTACATAGGGGACAACCAATTAAACCCCTCTGGGGGAGCTACTTCTACATGTCCCGCAGTGCACTGCATTTGGGTATAAACAAATTCATTCAAGCCAATAAAATCGACTGAATCAAAGTGCTAAAAAGGGGACTCGGACTGACATAATGCAAGGACTTCCCAGAGGAAAGACATATGGTTTGGAGAGTACTGAGCGGTGTGAGTTGGAACTCTTGTTCACAACATGGCCTGAGCACGCAGCACTCTGCGGGCCGCACTGCTGCTGCAGGAAACGCGGCGGGCTGCTGTCCTGGCGCTATCAGGAACCCGTGGGAGGTGTTTTTCAGAGGCAGTGAGAGCGGAGTTTCTCACATGCAGTGAAAGCCCGATTCTACCAGCATCGCCGGAAAGTGGTGGCTATTACTGCTAGTTTTTGCTGCATAAATAAGAAAGTACACTGCCGGAAAACTGCAAACTTTGGGTTAGTTATTTTTAATTAAAATAAACCAACCTGGTTGTGGAACATTAAAACATTTCAATACAGGTGTCCCTATTTTATCACACCCAAATTGCACTTCAAAATGATAAGAATCAGCGTCAGTTGGGAAACATTGCTAACTGTGGGTCTTTCAGTGGGATTTCTGAACTGTAGTCAATTTGAAAAACACAAATCTTGTTTCCTACCTTGTACCTGTAATTTAGGCGCAGACTGGCTGTCACACAGACATCGACTGGTAGAAGCTATGATAGTCCTCTGACCCTGAAATGCTAACGAGTATTGAACTTTCCACTGAAGGTCAGCAGATAAGATGGATATTTTGGAAGGTCAGGCCGATGGCAAAACGCATTCGCTTAAGTGCTAGTTTTTTTATACTTTCATAACAGTGCTCTGCTTTCTGCTTTTTCTAGAGAACTGAAAAGTCACGGAGAAAATTAAAACTCAATGAAAGACATTTTCCATGTCTAAAAGATTGTGAATTCAGGGGATATTTGCGCATCCTTAGTTGGACGAAGCAGAAGGATAAAGAAGTGTAGACAATAAACATAGTGAAGCAAAACGTAGAGAAAGTCTAGGAAAAACAGAAAGTAGAATTTACACTGAAATGAGAATGATAACCAATGAAGCTGATGCATAAACGAGAAAGTAAAAGGAGAATAAAGAGAAAAAAGAGATGGAATTTACCGTAAAGTGAGAATGGTAAACAATGAAGCTGATGCACATAAGAACAAGTAGAGGGAGGAGTAGCAAGAGAAACAAACATTGGTAAAGCCAATAGGTCTCACCTATGGGAGAGCTATTGGCTTATTCTATTTCTTTTAGCCATGTTGTACAGCCTGGCTGAAAGTTTGGAAAAAAGTGCTACGACGTGGCCAGCACTGGCTGTGGCGGGAAGTGATTCATTTTCTTAGTATGGGATTATTCTCTGCCTTCACAAAAAAAAGGTCGGAGCTGAAGTATGCTGTGTTGGCCCTGCATGAGGGGAGAGGTGTGGTGCAGCGGCCAGAGTGGCTGACTCCAGAGCGCAGGGCTCTCGGTACGATCGCCAATGGCAGCTCAGCTCAGCACCATGTGACTCTGGGCAATAGCTCACTTAATCTCCCCGATGGCCCGCAGCGCCTTGAGACCCTTAGGGGGAATAGTTTGCGCTTTACAAATACCGGATTTATATTTCATGAAGACAGTACCAAAAAAGCATTGCAGAGCAGGGAGTCCAGCTCAGTCTCCATCTTTCTAAAATCTTCAAGCCTGTTGGTGTGACTTTTGGGCTCTTTTTCTTCTGGTGGGACGGGAGGAGGGCAAACAATGAAGGCGATGTGGGTGAGGTGGACGGGGCAAGCAACAACAGGGAAGGAGAGAAGGTGGACAGGACATGCAACAATGTAGGAGGACGGTGGGGGGGGCAGGGCAAGCAACAATGAGAGAGGGGGAGAGGGGAAGTGGGTGCTCGTTAAAGGAAAAAAAGTACCTCTGAACGCAAGAACAGTTGAAGGACACTGGGCAAGAGAAGCAGTGCTTAGACCTTGTTCCAGGGTAGGGACAAACAGGAAGAGGAAGTGTAGTAGTAATAAAAAACATCTTTATTGTTTAGACAAGTCTATAAAACAATATACTCACACACAATAAAACCCACAACTACCCCCCCCAAACCTAAAGAAAATTATTTAAAAAGCAACAGCCAGCTCCTTCCACCCACACTTGATCACCCTATTAAAGTACACATAAAATCACTGAGTGGCTTTCCTCGTCCAATAAACTCAACATACAATTCAACCCATATTCACCAATGTCCATCTCTGCTTTCATTCTAGCCCAAACCTGTTTTTAGGTCGAGCCTAGAGCAGCGCATGCGCTGCTTGCGAGACTTTTAGTAAGGGGGTTTGGAAAGCTGACCAGACGCTCGTGCGTCATGGCCTTTTTCCTGCGGTTACGCGCGCAGGGCCGACATCCGTTTCCCATTATCGTGCCCAGACGCAGGCGCGATAATTGGAAACAGATCGCTCTCTGTGGCGCGTGCGCGCGCACCACTCGCGTCGCCCCCCCCCCTTCCCGCTCATGCTTATTTCTGCTTTCAATTGGTGCCTGCTGTACTTTTATCTCTATAGACCAGCAGGGGCGCAGCTATCAGGCCTGCAGCGGCACCAGGCTTTGAGGGGCCCACAGTAACCCAAAAGTTGTTTTATACACCCAACCTAGGATTTGGGGACCCATTTCGCTTGCTTACATTCGCCCGTGGACGTACAGCAGACCTCTAAAAGTGAAGGAATTAGTAAAGCTACCCTGACCCCTGACCGCTTTACTCGAGTGTAGGGCGGGAGATTACAAGTGACCCCAACCCCGGAAAGAGCGTGCCCTGCCTCGCAGGCGCTGATCCGGCGACAGTGCGAATCCGAGCAGAGACACTAAAGCGCGCTCTTCAGCGGAAACGGCAAGCAATTTCCACTCTATCGATCGGCTTCGGGCGCAGGACGCGCGCGCGTTCTGTCAGGGAATGACATACCAGCTCGTGTCGCAGTTTCAGGGAGCACGAGCGATGTTATCTGACGTGACTTCCTCTTGTTCATTAGGCAACCCAATGGTCTTTTTTCCCCTTTTTTTATATTTTGCTGAAAAGCAGCACATTTCAGCCTAAAATGTCTTCTTGTCAAATACGTTATACTCAACCAACACAGTAGCACGCACTTGCGTTCTGCGCAACTTTATTGAATTCCTGCAGAAGAATCGCCATTTAAAAAGGGGCTACGGGGGCAGTAGTTGCTCTTTGGCTGACACGCAAGCGTTAAAGCCGGACTCTTGTTCGAGGCACGCCGTCGAGTTAAGACTGTTCTTATTCGTGGTTGCATCGGACATCAGGCGCTCGCCCATCTCACCAAGAGTGAACTGACTACTAGTAGGTCCAATAGCAAAGTGTGGTTAGAGGCAGCTCCTGATTGGCAGGACACACCAGGGCTCATGCACGGGTGTCAAGCTGGGGTAGTCAGGTTAGTGCTTTAGGGGACTATTCAGACGCCTGCACAGTGGCAGCTGATGAACATTTAAAGTGGTGGGGTGTAAGCCTTGGCCCAAATTGCAGTGAGCAAGCCTGACTTTCGCTAGGTGGGTTCACTCACACTCGCTTCCACTCAGTCTTACTCTCTCACATGTTCTCATTCACTTACCCTCACGTTCACTTACTCTGACTCACCCAGTCTCACTCTGACCCACTCAGTCTCACTCATTTTTACTTACTCTCTCAGTGTTACGGTTCCCTTGAGTGCTGCGGGGGGTGCCGAGCGCAACGCTGCCATATGCGTGGCGCGGGCTACCCTCCGCTCTTACCTGCAACATAGGGAGCGGCTTCATACAGTGTGGCGCTGTGTTCAAACAGCGAACGGCTCCTGCGCTCTTCCCGCACTCCGACGGACGGAACGTGCGTGATGACGTCAACCCGGAAGAGCTCAAAAGAGGCTTCCGGGTTGAAAACGATGCAGATTATTTTGCTTCAGCATCGTCGCTACACGCTGTGAAGGAACAGCGTCTTCTGGTGCGGTAAGGTGGCGGAAAAGTGTTTGTGTGGATTACCGTGGTTACTCTGCAAAGTTACCTTGAACTATATTCTTTGTGTAAGGTATCAGAACTATTGTTGGGCACTTATCTCACCGGAGAAGCTTGCTGCCTTGAAGTACAAAACATTATTATTTTGGAATTGCATCCTACTATGACACTCATTGTTTCACTGTTGGCAGTTAACCCTCAAAGAGGAAACAAGTTATGTTGATGGTCTATTGCCTCGATTGACCGGATAAGACTTATTATTGGTTAACTGCAAATACAAGATCACAGTCTAGGATTCCTTGTTACTTCCAGCACTTGGTGTATAATTGTTCTTTACTGTTTCCTAACAGGGGGTCATGAGATCTTTCTAGGGTTCAACCCCTGTGACGCTTGGTCTCATTTATTGTTGGTGGGTATTGTGTGTGTGTGTGTGCTTGATGGAACTACAAATACTGATGCAGGTCTCACACAGATATGCGCTGGCAGTTACTGGTTAGTTCTTTCTTTCAGCTACCCTTACCATCAACCCTTGGCAAAACAAACACAAAATAAAGGAGAATAGGACATTCCTTGTGTACTCTTGTACAGAACTGTTAAATTATTTTCTTTACAGGTAATAAGAGAAAAGAGATTCTGTTTATCATTGTGGTGATTAATATCCTATGTTCAAAGTGTTGGTTCTTGTTTCAGGTCTCCTTCCCTGCTGTCCCCATCCTTTCCTTCCCCCACTTGATCACCTTAATCTTCTGGGCTGTTATAGCATTCAGAATTGAGGCTATCAAGGGGTGGACCCACTTGAGCCACGAATCGATCCCGAGGATTCGACAGGAGAAATCTGATAGATGACACTCAGTCTCACTCCTGATCACTTAGTCTCAATCTATCTGTAACTCAAACATTTTTACCCAGTCACATTGTGACTCACTCACTCCCATTCAATCTCACTCATTCTCACCTAGTCTCCCTAAGTATACCCCTGGCTCAATTGCTCTCCGATTCACTCAATCGCATTCATTCTAAAAAAAATAAAATCATGTTTACAAAAATGCTAAGCATTCTTTTGAAATTAATGCTATTTTTAAAGCAGATACTTCACCCAAATAGTTTTCAATGAAATGTCGTTTTCATTTCAAGGTATAACAACATTTGCCTTTTTAGCTATTGAATCTTGCTCTGGGGGAGGGGGTTTTCCCTGGGGCAACCTGCATTTACAGCATAGCCAATAGGTCTCGCCTTTGGGACCTTATAAGTGTTTAGCCATGCAACAGTTGATGTTGTTGCACCAAGGATATTGTGCTGCATAACTAAATACTTATAAGGTCCCAAAAGCGAGACCTATTGGCTATGCCAATGCTTGTTAAGAAAATGTGCTAATGCACAGGCCACACCAAAGGACTCCATGTCTGTGAGAAGTGCCAATGCCTCATTGAGATGAAGGATATTATATTTTAAAAGAGCGGCTTTAAAATCTGATGTCATATCTTATAAAAGTGCAGGCAGTCTAATAAAAAATGAACATTTAGATTTATCACCCGTAACCCACAGGTACAATTATTCGCAAAGTCAAAAAATGCATTAACTTCCTCCCCTTTTAAATACCGTGAATGCAGTGCCACACAAAATGTTTGAAGCAACATACACATCTGGGGGTTCGTGAACGCTGATATATAGGAATACCTCCTTTGGTTGTCCTATGACTCTAATATGTAACTTGCGAAGGGTTTTCTTGCAACATAGTTGAGGTCTGTTATCCTAGATTTTCTCTTGCATGCCCCCTTCGATAAGTGGGATGCCTCTCCTACTCTAAATTTGCCCACCTTCAGCACTGCTGCAATTTTCACTAATCTATTTCTAACGAGCGCAGCCAATTTTAGTTCGCTTTTTGAGATTTCCAGAGCGCAAAGGCTTGACACTTTTTGACCTTTTGAGGTCCAGAGCTTGTCCCAGAAGCGTAAGGTAGCCTTAAAAGCTAGGAAGTTCCATGCCTGCAGGTTCCCTTCCAATCGTATCGCCAGGCACACAGTACTTTTGGGCAGCCCTAACAGAGGAAGTAAAGCTGATACTCGCTGACAACAGAGACACAAGAAAATGAGAGTGACAATGAAGTCAACCAATGGTAAAGAATGGGTGGGCTTTAAGCTCCCTGTAAGTAAAAAAAAAAAAAAAAAAGGCCTTGCAAGCGATAGCACATGCGCTGTCTCTGGCGAGGCCTAAAGTAAAGGATGTACAGGGAAGTCCCAAACAGTGAAAGAGGAGAAGGTACCCACCAAACATACTGCAGGGCATGAAACAGCCCATAGTGCCCCCAAAACATTTAAGGGTGCTAGGGTGAACTCAGGAGGAAGCGGGATGTGTCCTGTCTGACGGGAAACAGCCTTTATCATGCAGAACCTTCACCACACAGTCTTTACATCGCAGGTAAGTAACATTTACTTGTACTGGGGGGGAGAAAGTCTGTTGAGCCCTTTTTTGGTGTTGGGGCATGGATATGGTGGGCAGCCCCCACACCTATATATATCTTTTTAATTTCCTCTGGTGACAAGTCGGCTATCTTGCTCCCCCGGGGGGCAGATTGTGGATAATAGGCCCCATCTGCCCCCTCCCCCGTGGGGCAGGAAGACTGTTTGTTCCATTTTGAGGTGGGGGCCAGGCCATGCGCATGGTGGGCAGCCCCCGTCCCTATTTTTCTTTAAAACATTTCCGTAGGGCCTAGTGCACTTTCTGCCCTCCTCCTTCCCCCCAGGGGTAATCACTCCATCTGCTTTCCGGGGGTGGGAGGCAGAAAGACTTACATTTTTTGTGTTGGGGGTTTGCAGAAGCACAAGCCCTTGCCTGAGGTCACTCCCCCATGTCCCTAGTGTCTACTGGGTGGCTTTCAACTTGGGGATCGCCCTCCTGTGGTGATCTCCAACCAGGGATCCACCAGGCAGAGAGGCCATTGGAAAGAGGAGATACTCCTCTTCCCAAAGATCCCGCCCCAAATGCAGTCAGTGCTCGGGGGCTGAGATGTGCCCCCCAAGCACTGTTGCAGTGAAAGTAAAACAAGCCCATCGGCACGTTTAACTTTCACTTTGCAGTAATGACATCAGCTGGCAGCCAGGGCAGGAAAAGATTAATTTTACTGCACCATATTCAGGTGGGTGAATAAGCTTGCCCCTAAATATCTACATGAACAAAATTGCAAAATCCATTGTTAAAGCCATTAAAGAAACCTTTGCAGCAGTTGTCCTGACCTCCTGTTAATTGATTGATCTAGTCTTGCAAATCACTTCATAAGGCCTTATTGTGACCCCCACACTCTGCCTGGTTGTGGCCCTTTGTGCTTTAGACATTCAGACATACCTCATGAAGAGCCCTATTGAGAACAAAAATAAACCCACTAAAGCAACAGAGGGGTCTGCCATACTTTTTCTGCAAGACATATCGGCGAGAAGCAGACTTGTCTACTAGGCCCGGCAGAAGAGATTAGCAACATTCCTTCCTATGCACACAAAAGAAGCGTCAAAGCGATGGCTGCTGCAGTATGTACTTAGTCCTTCTCTACCTAGATTGCATGTGCATAGGCTCTTTGCAAATCCTCCACTTCCATAAAAATACTGCCTCTGCCCAGTCCCAAGGGGCACAGGGATGGTTTCAACAATGCCACTAGATGCTTCAATCTCGGTAAAGGGTCGGCTGAACTTAAGTATATATTCCATCTGGAACATCAGCAATAAATCAAAGTACCCTTCCATAGTGCAGTATTCTTGCTCTGAACCATTTCTATGTTCTGTTCATATCATATTTAGGGAATGGGGAGCACCACAAAGCAGATACTCATATAAACAAGCATTGGAAATGCAATAGATCTCGCATTTGCTTAAATTAGAGCTATTGGCGTTGTAAATGGCGTTGTAAATGACAATGTCTTTTATCCATGTGTTATGGAGTGTATGTGTTGTGTAGTGAAGTTCCCGGTTTCAGATTTACTAGTAGAGCTGTGCAGTGTTTGAAATAATAGTTCTTTTTCGCAGAGTTCTTTATTGGTTCTTCCAACAAAAGTGTGTTACTGTCTCACTGCCCCAGACCGGCCTGCTGGCCTCAGGCTCCCAGCGATTGTTAGCTAATCTGTTTAATACTTGCTTAATCTGCCAAGATGTGGCAGGATTTTTTTTAAGCCCCTAACAAGTTTAGTCTTATATGTAAAAAGTGGGTGTATACATAAACGCACTTATGCAATGCTTTGCTTATTTTATTATTTACTTGTGTTTATGAAGCCCGTAATTGTATTGCTTCATAAAATGTTTTCTCATACTGTATGCTACAGGATGTGGCTCACGGCTAGTCTGCCGACTTTGGAGCTGGGAAACCAAGGTACGAGCCTCGGGGTCGACTCCACATCCTGTGAGTCTGCGCAAATCACGTAATCTCCCCGCGCCTACCCCAAAAAAAAAAAGCATTAGCAATGCAATAGGTCTCGCATTTATGAGAGTTTGAGCTATTGGCATTGTAAATGACAATTTCTTATTTATGTGTTGTGTTTTTAAACAGATAAATAAAAGGCATTGTTATTTACAATGCCAATTGCTTAAACTCTCGCAAATGCGAGACTTATTGCATTGCATTGGCGCTCCTGCGCCCGTGCTATAAAGATAATTTTTAAAAAGCATTATGAGAGAGCGTGTCCAAAACTATTTAAGAAAATAGTGCTCGGAGTCTGTAATTAAAGCCTACCGAGTAACAACACACGCAACAGGGGGTGTCCTCATGGGAGGTTACAAAATGAGACAAGGCGGTACTAAGGAGGGACTACTAAGCCTATTGACCAAAAGCCAGAGTTTACAGTGGACAATGACACAAGCCAATGAAAAATATGGGCGGAGCTTCAAGTCCATACCTGAATACAGTGTGCTTCGAAGAGCAGCACATGCGCTGCCCAGGATCGACCTAAAAAAACCTCTGTTTTATTAGCATTATACAATATGGTCGGGTATACAGGGAAGAGCCGATTCTGCAGCTAGGATGGCTAGAATGTTCAGGCAGTGTTGGATAGTTGTCAGGGGCTATCCATTTGTTTCCTTTTAGAGGATAAATAACATTCTTTTCTGATACTAAAAAATGTAATAGGTGTCAGTTATAAAGGGCTTTTATGTTAAGCGCTACACATGGAACATTGTTTAATGTAATTGATACCTAGTGTTAACTGGTCCTTTTTTCAGTGAACTTAGATGGTAGATTGACTTTGTGTGCGTGCGTGTGTATGTATGTGTGTGCGTGCGTGTGTGTTTATGTGTTTGTGTGTGTGTGTGTTTGTATGTGTGTGTGTGTGTGTGTATGTATGTGTGTGTGTGTGTCTTTCTCTGCAGATCATAGGTTCACATCTCTGCTGGGCAGCCTCTGCCTTTCATCCTTTCCTCGTTTGGTGTCATTCTCCCTCTGACACGTCATTGGTTTCACACGAGTCTCACTGTGCAATTAGGCAGTACCTGCTGCGTCTGTTTGCCTCACGTCCCTACCACAGACCCTAGACTGAAGACACACAGCAGCAGTCAGTGCTGTGATGCTAAGCAGTCTGGCTGGCCGCACAATCCCAGCATGCCACCCTGGGTGCCGGTGACACTTCTTCAGTTTGTTGGCGCAAAACACACATGGTTATTATCGGCGCTATGTATTTCAGGGAGGGAGGCGCTAGCTGCTTTCATCTCACGGAGGTTGCGAACTGGCCTTATTTGGCAGGCCACTGCCCGTCTTCAGCTGTCTGTCTCTGGTGGGCTTGACTGAGGTAATGAGCAGCAGAGGTACCGCAGAGGGGTGGCAGCGGGTTTGGGGCAGCGGGGATGGCAGCAGGGGTGGCAGCTGGGGATTTCTCATTCACGTGGCTAATACCACAACCTGAATTCTGTTTTGAGACCTGACATATTGCATGCTTTGCAGTATCCCTGGTTGGCAGGCATGTGAACCCCAGGCCATGTTCAAGGGCATGGGGAGGTGCGCGGGGGTCAAACCGTATGAGTTGCCAGTGAACGCGTCTGGCACTGGGCCGTGGTGGGAGTGACGGAGAAACTTTTGTTCTTCGTATCGCTCTAGTATCTAAGCCATTGATATATCTCAGTGAGTGGAGCAACAAAAGGAAGTGTTTGTATGTGTGCGTGCGTGTGTATGTATGTGTGCGTGCGTGTGTGTTTGTGTGTGGGTGTGTTTGTATGTGTGTGTGTGTGTATGTATGTATGTGTGTGTGTGTGTCTTTCTCTGCAGATTATAGGTTCACATCTCTGCTGGGCAGCCTCTGCCTTTCATCCTTTGGTGTCATTCTCCCTCTGACACGTCATTGGTTTCACACGAGTCTCACTGTGCAATTAGGCAGTACCTGCTGCGTCTGTTTGCCTCACGTCCCTACCACAGACCCTAGACTGAAGACACACAGCAGCAGTCAGTGCTGTGATGCTAAGCAGTCTGGCTGGCCGCACAGTCCCAGCATGCCACCCTGGGTGCCGGTGACACTTCTTCAGTTTGTTGGCACGATACACACATGGTTATTATCGGCACTATGTATTTCAGGGAGGGAGGCGCTAGCTGCTTTCAGCTCACGGAGGTTGCGGACAGGCCTTATTTGGCAGGCCACTGCCCGTCTGCCGAAGCAAGATCAGGCAGTCACGTGTACAATTAAAGATCCGACAACCTCTCTTAACCCATTCCTTTCCAAGGGGTTGAATCTAGATGCTAAAGAGGTATGGTGATAAGGCAGACCCCTGTGGCTACCGCATTCAATCTTTCATCCCGAAGCCCTGAAAGGGATAAAGTGAGCCGCCTGCATCCTATTTTCCTTAAGAATGTAAACAGCAACAGCAAAATCTGCTAAATCAGGCCATAATCTCATAGGCGCGTGCAGGGCAGGATTTCTTGTGCCGCCGGCTGCAGCCACGGTTCTCTCGCTGGCAGAAGAAATTCATATTAGGGACAGACTCCATATTGGAGCCTTTCTTTTTGTGAAAGAATGCAGGCTGGGTGCAAACGTGGCACTGTCAGTAGGTAACAATAGTCTCCGCAGCCCCCGCGCCCCGCGATGGGTAAAACAAGTACTAATAAAAAGAAAGGCCGCTGACTAAGTAGGAAGAACTCAAACAGGAAGTGAGGCAGAAGCCGTCAGTCCGGGCACAACTGTGTGAGCAGTGAGGGGTTATCTCCTGGATAGAGATTCCCGAATTTCAGCATAATTCGACGCCCCCCTCCCCGCGCATCCTTTAAAAAAGCCTGACTTCCAGTACTCGTCAGTACCGATTGTGTAATCTCCCACTTACAAGCGCACACTCTGCACGGTCACATTCATATTAGGTACAGAAAGCAGAAAGAGAAGCGAAAGATTGCATCACCGACTACAAATGTGTAGAGAGAGACAGAGCAAAACACGCATGGAGAGAAAGGTGACCAGAAAGAGTGGAGACAGAGAAGGAGATTGGTGAAAGGAACAAGCTGTCGGCGAAGCATACTTGCCTTCAGCGCTCGCTGCTGGAACGACGAGTCCAGACGCAGCACGCATGATGAGCAACAGATGACGAGTGCAGTCTGGGTGGGCAGGGCCTAAGGGAGACAGGGCGGTCACCAACCCCACTTCCAAAGAAGCCCGACAGAAAACCAACGACTATAGATCTCGCAAGCGAGCAGCTGCGCTGCAACGCAGGCGAGACCTAATGACATAACATAATGACATATCTCAATGCAACACAAGAACGTAACATAACAGGGCTTGACATTACATGACATATATTTACAAAGGGCACTTTCACCTGGTGGGGCAGTTGAGAAGGGTTTTTTCTGATACTTCTTGAATATGCGGAAGTATACTTCATACCGAAGATGAACAGGGAGATAGATCCAGCTCAAAAGATCCTGGACCCGGTGAAACCTGTGAGATGCCATCAATTGTTGCCCTGGCGTGATCAGGTACTATGGGCCCAGAATCCCAATCACCAGAAATTGCAGTTCATTGTGGGCACAGTGGATACATGATTAGGGAACTCTCAAAGTTCCAGTTCACAAAGGATACAGAGGAAACAGGAGCAGGAATAACTCAAAATTGCATATCGGCATAGGCAAAGGGAAATGACCACTTTGAATTGAAGTTCCTAAAGGGTACTGTGCGAAGAGTTACCAGCCACTCAAGATTAACACACACAAAGGGTATAATGACCGCAGAGGTATTAATTACTCAGAATGATAGTTCACAGTGGGTACAATGAGAACAGCATTTGATGTGATCCAGTGCTTATTTTATATAAGGGCAGGTGGCAATAGTTTTTCTGAGGAGGACATCACCCACTTCACACACTGGAGCTGCCCACTTCCACCAGTGACTCTGCCCGTTGTCTGCATGGACAATGCTGGGAGTTGGAGTGCATCACCTGAAGCAAGCAAGCCCACTTTTTCAGAGGATTCAAGGAAGGATCTCAACCCCCACCCATGAAATGTTTTATACATAAAGGGCGGAGTAGACCATTTAACGCCACATTTCCCCACACAAATTGCACATCAAGTTTTTTGTTGTTTGAAAGACAATTCTGTCACGTTGCAAGGTATCCCACAGCTCTTTCTACTGTTTACCTCTTTCTCACCATCTCTCTCTTTTACTTTAACACCCTATCGGTTTCTCTTCTATAGCTGTCATTCGCCTTGCTTTTTATGTCTCTTCCCGCTCTTGTTTTTGCCACATTTGTTCTGATATTTTTGTGTCTCCCTTACTGTTTTTTTTTTACTTAAAAAGACTCAATGTGATTTTTTACATGTTCTCTGTCTTGTCCATTGTTTCTATTTTACATGGACTTTTCTCATTTCAATTTTGTTTGACTTTTGCTCACACCATCTCTAATTCCGCATTACTCTTTAATCTTTATGATAAAATAGTTCAGTAAGTTGAGGATTCACAATAAAGATCCGTGTGTCGCCTGCAGAAAAAAATAAAAATCCCACCAGAGACCATTTATACTTTCATTTTCCATAAACATTTAATAATAAGGAAGCAGGTAAAAACAAAGGCTACTATTCAAGCACCATATTTGTTGTTACTAGTCCTTCTTGTTTCTTGCTTTGTCTCCATGCCCCTTTTTTCTCATTCCTCGCATCTTCTTCCACACTAAGGTATTGATACTCAAATGCTTCATTTCTTTCTTCCTCTATTTCACAATCTTGTTTTCTTTTTTCTTCACTGCCATTTCCTACTCTCTCTTTTCCACCCTTCTTCTCTCCATATCTCTATGCCCATTTTCCTAATTTTTTCTCACTTTTCCCCTCACTTTCCTTGGATCAATATGAAATCTCTTTTTTTCTCTCATGGTTTGCCTCCTTTTGACTGTCTTTCTTCTTAACCATTTTTAATTCTTATCCTGTTTTCCTGTTTCTTCACTTATCTTTTACTGTGCCTTCTCTCGTTTTTACTTTGACTGCCTCTATCTTGTCATCTTTCAATTCGCCTATGTATTCGTCTTCGCCCTTGTATCCTTATGAATTTAGGGGTGGGCGGAATTTGCGTAGTCGCGCTACGCAAATCTCCGCGAAACGGTAAAAAATCTCCGCGAGCACGCAAAAGTTCCGCGAACACGCGGAATTGCTTGTTCCGCCCGTTCGCGATGCTTTTTTCCTGTTCGCGAACGCTGTTTGCGTGCTCGGGGAGAAATATCTCGCGAACACGCCTTTTGGAAGTGCAAACAAGCAAAAAATTCCGCGAAGTCGCGGATCGCGGAATTTTTGGCAATTCCGCGTTCTCCGTGGAACGCGAAATTACCCAAATTCCGCAAATTCCGCGAGCGGAACGGAATTTACCGCCCAGGCCTACTTATGATCCCTTTCATGTATTTTCTGAGTTCTGTACTCGACTCTTTTTTCACTCCATTTGATGATGTCTTTCATTTTCTCTCTCCTTGATCTCTTCTCACTTTCATCCATGTGCATATTTTCTACTAATCCCTTCAAGCTCTTTTTTTCTCTTTTCTTTCTTCTCCTACTCCCCTCTAATTCCTCCTCTTTATATCGACCACAATCAGCATAATTTCCCTGTCTGGCTTTGCAACTACAGTTGTCCTACCTGGACCCTTAAATCCTCCTCTTCTTTTAACTTTGTCTCTTTACTTCATTGCTTTTCCCCCTGTCTATTCTCCAATCGCTCACTCCTTGTTAACTCTAATCCAATCTGATTTTTCTCAGAAAATATTCCATAAAATTCATACATTCATTCTATATTTAAATTCAATCTTTAAAATCAGAGAATGCTTTGCAACAGCCTGAAACTTCATGTATAATAAATCACTAATCATTACCAGAAAAAACAACATGTTCAGAGGAAATCTGGTGTTGAATTTAATACAAATTTCTCTAATGCAAATTTTAAGATAATAAGAGAAACAAACACACCCTCCATATGAAATATTCAAATCTTCAGACAATAAAAAACACGGATCCTTTAATCTTTAGCTGCCAATCTTCTTCCACTGCTGGATGGCTTCTACACTCCTTTCCAATTTTTGGGCCCCCACTCTAGTCTTAAAGTGAAAGATCCTATTTCTTTCACACTTTTGCTTCTTGCTATTGAAAACAATGTCAAATTGTCAATTTAGAAGACCATTTTACAAGTTGCATTTAGGTCTTCATTAAGGAACAGCGAAACAGCTGCCTCCTTGCAATATCTTATGTCTTCTTTTTCAACACAGGTACAAGCAACAGTGCTCTGTCCACCTCATACCAGGCACATATTAAAAAGAAATGGCTCAGACCTTCATTTACATTGCTTTTAAAAGATCACAGCAGTGTTACACTTTTAAGTTTTTTTATTGATGTTCTGTTCACCAAAGGTAAATTCCACCAGCCTAGCTGTTGTCACTACCACGCGGTCAGTAGCACAGTGGTTTTGAACTAAATGTACTCTCATCTCTAAAAAAAAAGGGCAGGTATTCTGCAAATGTTGCCCTTTCCATACTGCTCTTCAACCTTCCTCTTATTTTAAAGTAACTAAATATTTCTAATAACTGTATTTCGGCCCACATGACCATTCATTCAATAAAAGCTTGAATATTTTTCTTTTTCGTCAGTGCTACTGGCCCAACTCCAGAGTAACATCACTAATACTGGCCGCAATTTCTTTTGTCTAAATTCTTATCCAGTATTACTACAAGCATTTGTAAAATCTCACATTCTGACATAGTTGATTATTCACTACAAAGTTGGAGGTACTCTGTGGATCTCCAAACTAATTCAAACATAGGTTCTTGACTAATTCTAAGGATTTTTTAAATTGTCAGGAAATACAATTCATTAAATAAATGATTTGGACCACTCAATAACTGAGTTCTAGATCAAGTTGAAGGGTTTTATTATGTATTCAAAAATAAAGCAGTACAGAGTCAATGCCACAAAGGCTCTTAATGCAGAGATATACAGAGAATGCAAAAATCAGACTTTATTCTAAGTCCCAAGTGGGCAGCAAAATATTGAAATAAATGGAAAACATCCCAAACAGCATCTAAGTCTTCAGGAAAATCTTTTGGCTAACCCCTAAAATCGAGTGTTTTCATAAATTATTTTCACATCTACTAACTGACTGTGGTGTGATCAAATGTAGCATTTCATCAGCAAATCAGAGCAGATGGAAAATAAACATCACAATACCATAGCACCTAAGGACTAACTCATTTCATGAATAATTATTCAGCACCCTCTATGCTAATGTCATCTGGAGTTACTAGAGCAAAATTAATTGCATAAACAATAATGTGTTATATGAATGAATAGGTTCAGTGAACCAGTGGAAGGACCTTGGTAATGTTTCAAGTTGTGACTGAAAGTTAATTGAATGCAGGACAACAATAACAGTGGTAATAAACCATTACATCTCAGGTTGATTGTGTGCTGCAGAGTTTGCAAGGGGAGAAGATGGGCAGGGGAGAAAGAAACATGAGCGGCAGGTGTGACTTCTATCTTGGACGAGATGGCGTTTATGTCTAAAATATGACCTGGTTAACATATATCAGAAAAAGGCACTTCTACACATCATAGGTACATCATTCCAAGAGCAACAGCACTATATATGGATGTCCATGTGAAATCGAGTGGGAAAATACATTTTACATTGTTAATGATGCACAACAATATAAGCGCATAAAATTCTTCCACACACATGACTGTTATTGAAACCCATCGCCACTCTTCTGTGAGTGTTAGCATCAAAGCATTATTACTTTAAACAAACATGCCCAGAACATGTTTTACTCATTGAAAGCAGACCTTTTAAAATGCACCAAGCAAGCTTACCTCCCTTTTGTTTTAAAATGTTGTAACTTTGTGTCAGGTAAAAGCGGAACTATCCTTTAATATATGGAAAATATACATTTGAATTTACAAAAGGCAATCATATCTAGTAATTTGTTCTTTATGTACAGTTCTCAAATATTCAGGAGTCTACTTCAGAGCTCTGCCTGAAAAAGAACATGATCACAAGCCTCTGGCATTCAGGAATGGAAACTGCACTAAAGCTCATTGTGCAGGCTCTTTAATCTGCACACATGCATTTGTCACAATAAGTCACCAATTTTATAAATGTTATGATAGCATAAGAGTGACTAACTTGATAATGCAATCTTTGTATTCCTTCATGTAGCCATTACATATACGGTTGAATAATTTCAAATGCAGGCATTATTTTTTACATTTTGGCTTATGCACAGAGTGAAGCATTCACTGCAGTGTTGCAAAGACAGACAAACAAGTCAATAGACATGAATGGTTGGTTAGTATACTGCACAATCATGTGCATAATAAATATGTATCCACCAAAGTGTGTATTTCGGTTTGACTGTAAAGTAGGCCGATTCCCATAACAGCAAGGGTATTATGGTGTTGTGACAGCTCTTCTCGTGAAACAGCATTTACATTGTTTATTACTCCACTATCTATTTTTGGGGCTTATTAATTCTTTCTGGGGTTAGAATCTAGCAGTTTGAATGTTTGGTGCTTTACAAAAGAAATAAATTGCTTCACGCCACTTTTCATCTTGAACTTTTCCTTGCGTCACATATTGGAGCCAAATCGTCCACTTACAGTTTCGTTTTCAGGGATAAAGGCTCCCTGCTGCTCCCGCATCAAGGAAAGCCGCCTCGCCCTTCCCTCCAGGAGGTGTCTCCCCTGCTGCTCTGCCTGCCTGCGTTCTACCGCGCTTGAATAAATGAATGAATGAATGAATGAATGAATGAATGAATGAATGAATGAATGAAACAGCACTTCTATAGAGCATGGCTACCCGGAGGCATCCCAGCGCTGAGACAGGTAACTGAGACAAAAACAACACCTAGGGGAAGAGCCACGTCTTTAACTGTTTTCGGACGGCTAGATGATTAGATTCCTTTCGTAGATACAGAGGAAGGGAGTTCCAAAGTGTGGAGGCCTTATATGAAAAAAGCCTGTCACCACTTCTGGCCTTCTTAATCCTGGGTACAACTGCCAGGTGAAGCTCATCTGAACGCAACTGCCTATTCGCCCGATAGGGCTGGATCATAGCATTATTGATTGGTGGGCCATTTCCTTCCATCGACTTATGGGTGATACACAGAGCCTTGAAATTGACTCTCTCCTGAATAGGGAGCCAGTGGAGGGAATGCAGAGCGGGCCTTGCAGAGTGTCGATTAGGGGTCCCCATAAGCATCCTTGCTGCGCAATTTTGCACAGTCTGCAGTTTCGCAATTGCCGAGATTGGCGCGCCTAGGTATAGGGCATTTCCATAATCTATCCTAGATAGGACAAGTGCCTGGATCATCAGCTTTTTGGCCTGGAAGGGAAGAAGGGGGAGCACTTTGCGCAGCATCCTAAGGATGCCATAACAAGAGGCAACAACTTTCCTGGCCTGAACTTTAAAGCTGAGGTCCTGATCCAACCAGATACCCAGGCTTTTTAGCTCGGTCTTAGGGGCGGGGAGGGCCCATGCAGGCTGGCCACATTGTATCTGCTTTAAAACACAGAGGATTGCCAAGCACCATAAGCTCAGTCTTGTCGCCATTCAATTTTAGATGCGACATATTCATCCACTTGGTGACTTCCTCCAGACAGGGACGAAGACCATTGGATGCTTGGTCCGAATGATTCAGTGCTACGACCAGTTGAGTATCATCTGCGTATGTCACTATGTGGACCCCAAAGGGGGATATAATCTCTGCCAGCGGAAACATATAAACATTAAAAAGAGTGGGGCTCAGAGCTGAGCCCTGAGGGACTCCACAGTGTAGGGGAACAGATTTTGAAATGACCTCACCCTCAAACACCTGGAAAAATCTTTCCTCCAGAAAAGATTGCAACCATGATAAGGCTGAACCAGTCACCCCCACACCTCTAAGACGGTGGACCAAAATTTGGTGGTTCACCGTATCAAAGGTTGCGCTAAGGTCAAGGAGGATTATAGCTGACTACCCTCCTGCGTCAAGAATCTTTCTAGATTCTTCGACGACCGCTAACAAAGCAGTTTCAGTACCTTGGCGCGGGCGAAACCCCATTTGAGAGGGGTGGAGAAGATCATGAGATTCCAGGAACAAAGAAAGTGTAGAATTAACATGTTTCTCCACGATTTTACTAATCCCGGGGAGGAGCGAGATAGGGCGGTAGTTGCCCAGGACCGACGGGTCGAGATTAGGTTTTTTCAGCAAGGATTTCACCATTGCTCTCTTCCACATGGGAGGAACCGTGCCCATGGAGAGTGAAGCATTGATCAAGTTAATAATAGTAGGGGCAACAGTCTCTCGTGCCAGCTTCAAAATATTGAGTGGAGCTGGGTCTTTAGGCGACCCACTTTTAACAAGCGTCAAGATGGCTTGAAACGATTCCTGGGTCAATGGGGGAAAGGCCACCAGGGAATAATCTCTTTTTGATGGACCAATATCCTCATGCTGGAGTTTAACATCGCTGCTATCTGAGGTGAAGAGTAAATAGATATTTTGAATTTTGTTGAAAAAATAATCTGCATGTTCGTTGCAGCGACGACCTGATAAATCAGGTACATCTAGAGGGAGGGGGGCTTTAAGTAATTTTTTCGCGATGCGAAAAGTTTCCCTTGGGGAGTTGGCAGCTAGGAAGATCCTTTCCTCATCGTGGGAGGCCTAGGCCCTTTTAACTTCTGCCTTATATGTTCTAATGGCCTCCCTATAATCCAGTTTCTTGCTGGGGGAGAAATCTTTCCTCCAAACCCTTTCTA
The DNA here is from genome assembly GCA_963921515.1 of Calotriton arnoldi. NCBI lineage: Eukaryota > Metazoa > Chordata > Amphibia > Caudata > Salamandridae > Calotriton > Calotriton arnoldi. The sequence continues at coordinate 731,197 of CAWUFW010000363.1, forward strand.
TTTTTTGCACATCTGTTTTAATTCCCGGAGTTTAGGGGAAAACCAGACATTCTTGTTGGGCCCTCCTTTTTTCTGGATCAGTTTTCGGCAGAACCTGGTCAAGTGAGCCCTCTATCCAGTTGTAGAACCTTTCATTGGCGACGACTGGATTGGTGTCAGGGATTGGTTTGGTCTTTTCAAGTTCCAGGGCCCACTTCTCTAAAGGAAGTTTGGACCAAGGACGGGCTAAAACTCGCGTTGGCCGAGTTTGTGGGGCAACATTTACAAGGGTCCAGCAGAAAGGGATCAGAAAGTGATCCGACCAGGGGAGAGGAATGGGTTCTTTCCCCGTTAGATCCTCCAGGTTAGAAAAGATGGGGTCAAGGATGTGCTCTTTAACATGGGTCGCAAGCAAGACCTTCTGAGACAGCTGATAGGCCGCAAGGTCACGAGACAATTCTGTTGCGGTCGAGGCAGTAAGATCATCGAAATGCAAATTAAGGTCTCCTAAGAGAGTAAAATTAGAAGCAGTACTTGCAGAATTAGCAACTGTTTCTAATACAGATTTACAGAATTGACCAATAGACCCGGGTGGGCGATAGATGAGAATACCTGACAGCGATAGAGTGGGGGTAAATCCAATTGAGAAGTGAGAGTTCTCACAATCTTCTAATGGGCTGCCGAGCAAGCGGCAGCTCAGATGGTCTTTGTAAATAATAGCGATACCACCACCTTTGCCTGTCATTCTATCCAGCCTCTGAATTAAATAGCCCGGGGGGAGCGTTTGGACAATATCAGGTTCTGAACAAGAATTGAGCCAAGTATCTGTAAGAAATAGAACTTCTGGATCTAATTCATTTAAAAGGATAGAGATCTCCGCTGTGTGTTTAGGCAATGATCTGCAGTTTAGCAGAAACAATTTGTATAATTTCCGAGACAGTGGAGGAGTGGGAGGGGTTGGAAGAAATTTAAACAGACAATGTGAGCAGCCAACAGGGGACTCACTGAGTGAAATGGAATGGGCGCATTTATTTTGGCCCTAGGGTTCTATTTAGCTGTTTGAGCTGCATATCGGAATAACAATAGTGATCTTGGAGAGAAGGAGCAGGGGTCCCGGCCCCAGGTCACTGACCTTCGGCGCGCCAGCGGCGCGCCCGATGCGCGGTTGCGTCATCTGGCGCATTTATAGCCGTGAGCAGAGCAGGGGTCCAGCCGCTAGAGCGCTGACCAGGGAAGACTGCTCGGAAAGTGCGAGTGTGAGTGAAGTAAAAAGCCCACTTCCCCCCTGAGCTATAACACAGCTCCCTCTCAATAGCAGCAGTACAACAAAGTTAAAACAGGTAAAACTTCAATAAAACAATAAGGCTCCTAGCAAGTGTTTAAAAATGTTTTCGGTTACCGCAGCGCGGTCGCGTCATCTGGCGCATTTATAGCCGTGAGCAGAGCAGGGGTCCAGCCACTCGAGCGCTGACCGGGAAGACTGCTCGGAAAGTGCGAGTGAAGTAAAAAGCCCACTTCCCCCCTGAGCTATAACACAGCTCCCCCTCAATAGTAGCAGAGAGCGCTTCGCCCCCCTCCCTCCATCGGACCACATTTCCCAGCCACCTCGGAGGCAGGGCCAGCTGGGTCACACTTTTTCATGCCTCCCGACAATGGATAAAGGCTCCCTGTGGCTGCTGCATTGTGCCAGGAGGCTTGACTGGGCCACCCCATCTTTCGCCTGACCCCAGCTTAAGGTACTGTGCCTGCCTCCCCATCCCTGCACTGCCTGCTGTCCTAGAACTGCCTGCTATTCCTACGCCGCCTGCTGTCCCTGTCTCTGCGCTGCCAGCTGTACCTGCGCTGCCTGCTTTTCCTGCGCTGCCTGCTGTCCCCGCGCTGCTTGCTGTCCCTGTCTCTGCGCTGCCCGCTGTATCTACGCTGCCTGCTGTTCCTGCACTGCCTGCTGTCCCAGCGCTGCTTGCTATCCTTGTCTCTGTGCTGCTCGCTGTACCTGCGCTGCCTGCTGTTCCTGCGCTGCCTGCTGTCGCAGCGCTGCTTGCTGTCCCTGTCTCTGTGCTGCCCATTGTCCCTGCACTGCCTGCTGTCCCTGCACTGCTTGCTGTCCCTGCACTGTCTGCTGTCCCTGCGCTGCCTGCTGTCCCTGCGCTACCTGCTGTTCCTGTCCCCTGCGCTGCCCATTCTAGGTCCTTGCCCGGCGACCAGGACCACTAGGAGCTCTCACTAGGACCACAAAAGAGGCTGCCTAACGCCCACGGAGTGGAGGCATGCAGCAGGCAGGTGTGTTGCCAACACACTGCCGGTTGGACAACGCCCAGCACCAGGACCCCTGGCCCTCCCGCCACCAGACGGTACACCGCAAAGGAACTCCTGGACCTCGACCCTAGACGCCAAAACAACAATTGCGTCTCCTCCTCCCCACAATCCACCTAAGGACCCTTCACCTGCCGACATTGCCACTTCTCCTGTGACACAGTCTACGAAAGATCCCACACCACAGCAAAGACCTGGAACGACCTTCTGCTCCAGCTTCGTACAGCCCCCTCACTGGCAGACTTCAGAAAGAGACTTAAGACCTGGCTCTTCGATGGAGACACAGCGCCCAGATAAACCTAGGGGTGACAGTGCTGCGCTATATAAATGCTGTTTGATTGATTGATTTCATACAGCGCTATAATAGATTTCAGTTCCTCAAGGATGCACTCACATTCTTGTTAAGATTCGCCATTAGCAAGTATCTTAAGTGTGTCAAATGCAGATTTTATTTCCAAATCGTAATCCAATAATACGTAACTACTGGCACGACTAACAGATGCACATATGCAACCAAAGCTTCAGGTTCAAAGAATCGCAGCACTCTTTGTGCCTCCTGTAGTGTGACAGGCAAGTAACCTGTATTTTGTGCAGTAAGCTCTGGGTCTTTCCAATAGGATTTGAAGGTTCTGGTCATAGCTCCATTAGCCCATGTCCGGTTCAGCAACCTAGGGCAGCTTCTACAGAAGGCGAGAAGCAGCACATGTGACATCATTGTCAGGTGAGAGGCAGGGAAAATATAAATTCACAAGTAGCAAAATCCATTGCACCTATTATGGGTTCCTCTCCCTATCCTGTCTCTTTTCCTCTTCCGATTCTCATGTCAAGTTTTCCACACTTCTGAATTACTGCAGTAACCTGGTTCTTTTTGCAATTCAACGCGTCAGGATGACAGGATTACACATGGTGTTATGGGATTTTTTTAAATTTGTTTCCTGTGTGCCTTCCGTGGTACATTTTCGTCAATGTTTATTTTTAGATCCTACGCGCCACCTCGTGTCAGAAATTAGCACAACGTGCACCTTCATAGTGTCTGTCTACGTCAGCCCCGAGGCGTACGAGCAGATGCCGCCGACTTGTTGATTCATCATCATTTGCCCGGTGGAGGTGACATTTCTAACTAATCAAGCATGGTGATTGGCTGGCGTTGTCGTGCCTTTCTTGGCAGATTATTTATCTTAGACAATTAAGAACGTGATTTGAGGAATGTTGTCTTTGGGCCTCCATATCCTTGCGGGTGCTCGTTCTATTGTACTGTATTGTATAATGTACGTAGCTCTTCTTACCACTGAGCCAAGGAGGCAGTGGTTATAGCTTTCACCAAATTGTGCCTCGAGTTTTATGTTCCCTCCTTCTTTGTATAAAACCAACACAAATCAAAATTTTGCAAACTCATAATAACCAATAACAGTGAAAAAAATGTCAACGCTTTCACCAAAATACCATTTTGCCTACCGTACTTCTTTCTCTCCCTGTGCTAAAAAACAAAATGGTAATTTGGTCTTTTTGTTGTCATTTGACAATAACACTAGGTGGCGCCCTAAGACTGGAAGCGTCGACTCTGCTGATAAACCATATATCGCAAACAGGCAGGAAACCAGAAAAGGGGGGGGGGGGGGCGGGGCTGTGCACCAGTCACAGCTGTTGCGGCAGACTGAGAAGAGGTGGGTGAACCGACATATTAACAGGGAGAGACAAGCCAGAACCGAATCAATGGTCAGGCTTGTCTCTAAAAGCCCGTGCACTAGTAGAGACATGATAATATTCGGCATCTAAATCACGCAGCATAATGACAAAAATATGATAACGTCGCTTAAAAAAAATATTGTTTTAACATGCGGATGTGTTTTATCTTAGTACTTCAGATTAAATCATTGCAATAAGAGGCGTAAATCAAAAGTAATAGTTTTAAAGCATTAGCTAAGAAACATCCATGCTTTCCCCTGCTCTGAGGATAATGTCACTACCAGTGCTTTAAATGGGAAAAAATAAGTGCAGGTACTCATTAAAATGAGCAAGCGGTGTAGTGAGGGGGCGGGGCTAAGGGCAAGACATGATAATACTTAACAACTTCTATATTAGTTGCAGCACATACCAAAACACATGAGAAATGTGTTTATATAAACAAAGCAGGTTAACTCATTACACAAAATGAAAGAGAAATGCAATAATATGTTAACATTTCCTTTTTTGCAATAGTTGCACCTTCTTAATGTCATACTGTTAATTGCTGTTTGGCACAATACTATATATTTTTGAGCCCGCGAGTAGGAAGAAACTGAAAATACCCCCACATCGCACCAAAGCTCTTATGGCACCAAGCACATGAAGCAACTCATCATGACCCTCCCCAGAAGATATCTCTTGTCTCTTCCATCAATCTATCCATTCATCCTTTCATCCTACCATTTACCTGCTGATGTCCACCATTTAACCTTTACATTCTATCGTCTATTCAGTCTTTCATCAATCATTCAGTTTTTCACCATTCGTCTATCCACCCTTCATATCCAAACCTATCCATCCATCCATCTCCAAACCTATCCATTCATCCTTTCACTCATCCATCTCTTTATCCACCCTTTCCCTCATCCATCAATCCTTTCGCTCATCCATCCATCAACCCTTTCACTCCTTTAGTCTATCCACCCTTTCACTCAATCCCTCCTTTCACTCATCCATCCTTCACCCTTTCATCCATCCTCCCTACCTTTTATTCATCCATCCAATCTTTCACTTATCCACCCATCATCCGCCCTTTTATCCAATCATCCACCCTCTTTCACCCATGCATGCTTTCACTCATCCATCCATCTATTCATCCATCCATCCATCTATACATCCACCCTTGCTCACTCATCCATCCACTCACTCATCCACTCACCCACCCACCCACCAACCCTCCCTTTTACGTTATTTAAGAATCTTTGTCGCCGAGCAGACATGTCCAAACAAAGTGCCACACATTTTCTTTAAAATACCTCCTGGGAGTGTTTTGATTCTCTCTCTCTCTTTCTTTCATTTTTTTCTTACAAAAACAGGCATACACACAAACATAGCAGACACACAAAAGACTCAGGTATGATAAAAGCCATCTTTTCTCTTCACCTACCATGGCTTTTTTAATTGCCACCAGGGCCGGACTGGCCGTAGCCTGATTGCCACAACCAGGGAACTGACATGATTCCTGTGTTTGCAGGAACGCACAGGATAGTGTGAATGTGATTGACAGCACAGGGCCTGAATGGACCCTGCTCTGTCAAGCGCAGCGTGATGGTGAGCACCCGGACATTATTCAAATGAGCCCTGCTGAATAGCTCAGCTGGGGCTCAGATCGGGACTACAGAAGCTGCGCCAGAGACACGTTCCACTCCTGCTCACCAGCACAGCCAATGAGCCTACCTTTTCATGTCATGAGTACCGGTACTCTCCAGGGCAGTAGAGCAGTGCCGGTGCTCAGAGTGATAAATCAAAGAAGTGCCGGTACTCAGTACCGGTGAGTACCAGCCCATTTAAAGCACTGGTCACTACTGAAATCAGAGGCAAGTTGGTTGTCATGTGTACACCATATGTGGCCTACATTATTATAGCTGTAGCAACATTAAAGTCTTTTAAACGTTTCTGTACAGTGCACTTCCTGAACTCACGAGTTTGAAGGTACTCTAAATTGTGAGAATAAAGAACAAGCATTTTCAATGCAATAGGTCTTGCATTTGCAAGCGTTTAAACTATTGGCATTGAAAATGACAATGCCTTTTATTTAAGTGTTTTTAAAAGGAACACATATGAAAAAGGCATTGTTTTTTTAATGCCAAGAGCTCAAACTCTCGCAAATGCGAGACCACTATAATGGTGGCCACGCCCCTTTTTTTAGACGCTGCTCGCATATTTAGGTTACCGTGAGCAACGTCTAAACAAAGGGGTGCGGCCAACATTAAAGTGAAAGCGCGTATGGCACATTCACCCAAAGTTTAAAAAAAAAAAAACAATTTCAAAAGGTTATGTAGCGCGGTCGCTAAAGTGAAAGTGGCCCGTGCTGGTAATTAAATAATTAAATAAGCACGGCCGCTAAAGTGAAAGTGGCCGTGCTGGTAATTAAATAATTAAATAGGCGTAGCCACTAAAGTGAAAGCGGAGGTCGCCGTATATTAAATAATTAAATAAGCGCGGCCGCTATAATGCGGACCACGCTGTAATTTGAATAAAAATACATTACTATTAAAATAAAAGCGGGCGGGTACTGCGATGTCGTGGGTGGAATAGGGGAAGAGCATTATAGAAAATAGTGCTCACCAATTTATAAAGCAGACCGTGTAACAACCGAAGTAAAAGGGTCAGTCGTCATGGGAGGTTACAAATGAAGACAGGGCGGTACTAAGGAAGGACTAACAAGTTTATGTACGAATCATAAGCCAGCATTTACGAAGGGCAATGACATAAGCCAATGACATATATATGGGCGGAGAGTGGGCGGGGCTTCAAATGCATACTCCAATACAGCATGCCGCAGAGCTGCGCATGCGCTGCCCAGGCTCGACCTAAAAAGGAGGCTCAGTAACATGAAATATTTTCATAGGATCACACAGTTTGTTCAGTCAGGGAAGTCGGATTGACCCTGGCTTTTCTGGTTTCGCATTAGGCAATTCAGCTACTAGGTGGGTATCTCTTTCTCTAGTTTATTTTACATCAAAGGTCACTGCTTTGTCATTCATTCTTGGTGCATGAGATTAGAACGTGGGACAGGAAGACATTATATGAAAGCTCAGCTCCTTTTTGGTGCAAGGGTCCAAGAGGATCTAGAGATGAGTCAAAGCCAGGCATCTGACTTGAGATTTCAATAACTTTCCCTCCTCGAAGACTGGGCCTGGGATTTCAGAGTGACCTGTGAAGGTGTGTGTGATGCGAAGACAGGGTTGAGGGCATGGATCTCATTTGGCTCCTGCTTGTCACTCACCTCACATCAATGTGCCACCTGCAGAGATTAAAGTGTGTTGGGTCCTGTCAGGTCTCAGATGCAGCAGTTAATACAAACTTTGAAGCTTGTCCCTTTCGGGTCCTAAATTCATGTCCTTTACATGGAAAAACAATGCTCAAATTCCCAACAACTGTAGAAAGCCTTGAGGTAATCCTTGAATAATAATTTATTGTTTATTAATTAAAATCTTACAATATAAAAACATAAAAAAGCACCATCAAATATTCACTTAAGCTAAAATTATAAAAATCACTATAACATTTTAAAAATAATTATTAAATATTTACAATTATCAAGGTCCGAGAAAGGTAGTTGTCTTACACAAAGAACGATGATGGATTTAACCCAGAACTGTGACTGGGGGTGAGTGTCTGAAAAGTTTCAGCACTCCATCCATCTTCTCCTTGTGTTTGCTTTGTTCGCCCTAAATTGGCAGGGTATGCCCAGACGTGGGTTCCTTGCTCACTTTGCCACTGGATTCAAGCTAGCCTGGCTGATGAGGGGTGTTACCCCGAAACCGGTAGCCGGATGCTTGTTTCTGGTCCAGGGAAGACCTGGCTTGGCAGTTCGGGCTGGACTGTTTCCATGAGGAACAAGGTTAAGACATATTTGCATATGGCTGGGTCTGAACTGGGGTGCTAAAGTGAGCTAAAGAACGATGATGGATTTAACCCAGATCTGTGACTGGTGTGTGAGTGTCTGAAAAGTTTCAGCACTCCGTCCATCTTCTCCTTGTGTTTGCTACATATATCTACACAATCGTCTGTTTTTCAAAAAAGCACCGCAAGTAGTTAATTCCACTACTACACAATTACTCCATAACTGCTAGATCGTAATTCTCAGTTATTTAAAGGAACTGTCATTTGCTAGAACTCCGACTGTGTTAGCAGTGCATACATCCGTTTTCATTTCCACTGCCCTCACGAATTTTACTAATATGCAGCTCAATGCTATATCAGATGTTTTAAAGCATGCTATCACAACTTGTCTGCACGAGCGAATGCCCCGCTGGTTAAATGGTATCAATAATAACCTCCGTCTTACTTCCGATAAGGCCAGGCATATACAGATTAAATGAATAATGTTCTCTTCACCTGATTAACACAGTCTACAACACATAGTTCTTGTTCGTCGCGACCAAGGCATCGCTTGCGCAAGCACTAGGAGTATTCCAAATTGTGCTCTTGTAAACCTTCTTTTTTGTTGCGGGGACCATCTAGTCTCTAAGTAGAGCTTTATATTCATTTATAACCATCCAGGCGTGTGATCTAAGTGCAAATAAATCTTTGTCCTTTAACATTGAAGTTTTTTTCATTAATCCATTGATGTTTTTTTTTAAGTCGCTGGAGGTAAAGGAATTTCCTTTAAAGGGCCAACAGACAGATCGTCTATTGCCTCATTTAAATACTTCCACGTTGGAGAATTTGGGTTTGCTTGAACTTTGTGCCAAAGAGCTTGACCTGACTGATTTGAGGTATTTGATTTTATTCTTTTCCAGATTTTAACATATGCTCCTTTTCGTGGAATGATTTGATTGCTCCATCTCTTCCCCTCATTGCCTCCCTTTCATACGAGAAAGCTGGTAGTTGTTTTGCAGATATTATTTTTAGTAGTGGTAGATGGTTTGAACCACCCAATGACCTCTGTAACGAGTGAAATGCCAAGAGTAAAGTGTTTCCTTTCCTCTGCAGATCCATCTTATGCTGCTGGAAGGAGCCCTTCTCGTCAAATAATACTCAGAGGTATCTATATGTTTTAACCTGCCCCAATTGTCGTGCGTGTAGGAACCACTTATATTTTTTATGAATCTTATTACTTACTTCCATCATTTTTTCATTTAAAACCATACCTTTAGGTAATAAATAATTTGATAATTTATTGATTTGTTGCTGCAGTCTGACCTTTGTATGGCTCAACAAAATCACGTCAGCAGCGTATAGGAGGTTTGATATATACTTGTCTCCCAACTTTGGAGGATATGCGTTGACTTCATCCAGCGCTTGTGTTAAATCAGCCAAAAATAGATTAAATAAATATGGTGCAAGCCTTGCTTCAGTCCCTGGGAGGTTTTATATTTTTCTTGACAAAAGGAAACCATCACCTATTTTCATCCTTATCCATGAATCAGAATATAGCATTTGAATTGCTTTTAAGAAACAGGGAGGGATGTTTAGTTTAACCAACTTTTGCTAAAGAAGATGGTGCTGAACGCCACCAAACGCAGATTTAAAATCTACAAAGCAAAGGTAGATTGGTTGTTTGCTTAATTTATATTTATCTACCATTACTGAGAGCGCTAGGATGCTGGCTGAGGTGTATGATCCTTGAACAAACCCAGATTGGTTTTAGGGAACAATCTGCTTCTTCTCTGCCCAATATAATAGTTATTTCAGAAGTATCCTTGCAAAAAGGTTTGCTTCAGTATCGTGGAGCGTGATAAGGCGATAGTTTTCTGGTTGTGACCACTCTCCTCCTTTGAATATAGGTGCTATTATTGAGCCTTTCCATGATTCGGGGATTGTTTCTGATTGAAGAGCGTTGTTAAAAACTTTTAATAGGTACCATGCCCAGAAAGATTCATCTGTTTTATACAGGGCTTGCGGGATACCATTCGGGCCAGGTGCACCATCTTGTCTACTGCTTTTGATTAGATTTCAAACTTGCACTTCTGAACTTGTAATTGCGTGTTCCCCTGGATCTATCTGTTCAATCACGGTATTACTCTCTATTTCACAAATGCTTTGTTAAGAACCCTACCCAGGTTGATTCTGTTATGGTTGAAGTTGTAATCTTCACTTGGACCCAGTTCAAATTATTAATCATTCTCCAAAAAGCCCTTGAATTTTTTCCTTTACCGAGGAACAAAGCCTTAGCCCAGAGGGTTTGTTCTGTTTTTAACTTCTCTTCCCAGATTTTCCTCCGGTAATCTTTATTTATTGTCTTGGCTTTAGTTTGAGATCCTGATTCCAAGGATGCTTCCTTGCTTGACGCAAAATTCTATTGCAATTTCTGTCCAAGATACGACATGATACTGATGTTTTGAGCCGGTTTAGATCCTGTAACTGAGTTTTGAATTGCCGTTTAGGCAATTTAGTTTCGGAGGGGTAGACACTTAATAACTTTTCTATAAATTCTATCCACTGCACCATTGGAGACCCTAAGGTAGTCCATAACAGCGATGCAGTCCCTGTGTAAATTACATTTTAAGTTAATTTTGCATTCCATAAGAGTATTTGGTTTTTTTTCCCATATGTTGTGTCTCTGTAGTTTTCTCATGCAACATATAGCTCTTTTATGTGAACAGAGTCGCTTCTATGCGTCTGGGTGAGTTACAGTTGTGGGTGAGTTTTCATGACGGGCCACCTGTGAGAGCTCTGGAGATGAGAGTCTGAAGGCAGTGTGAATTTCTCACAATGCCTGTCTGTGAGGCAGAACACTCCATCCTGTCCCTACACTGACTGGCCTTACTTTTCCAAATAACTGAAAACTACCAGGCCTACTCCTGTCCAATACCGCCCTCCAGTTGGGCCAGCCTATCCTATCCTTTTTAGTTGGAGACACCTTGTTGCTTGTTCAGAAATCTCAGCCTGCCTCACACCCCCCTAACAGTATTGACTAAGCTGTATCCCTAAAGAAGAGTTTCTGTAACTGACCACAGGCCAGACAAGGAAAAGAGGTTTCCTGAAGGTTTTACCCCTTGGGGAAAGGTAAACCGAGTGGTTCCATGGCACTAGCTCTGCCTCTCCCCCCCAGTCAAAGTCATTGAGACCGTTGGCTCTTTAAATGAACGCTAAACTAAACCGTGCCCTAAGTGGACATTGATTACTTGATCCCTAGTAGCTATTGGTACTGAACACCATGACCATTGGCCCCAAACACTTTTCCTTACACTAAGCCCTTGTTGGTTGAGGACTGGTCTTGTGATGTTTATGTTTTAGAAACTCAGCAGCTGGGGCTTCAGACCACTGAGCTGTCCAGTAGTCAAAGACCATTAATCAGATGGCCAGGCATATCCCATATTGAGCATCTGTGTCTGGCACTTATATTCCCTAGACTAAGACTTTCTCTGTAAATCCAAAAGTTACAATTGGTGCATCACAACAGTTTCCAGGCTCCTTAGGATAAGAAAAAAGAGCATTTGTGGCCACTTCCCTGCCTGCTAAAGCAGGTTCTAACACCTTTTGGCTTTCACTATTTATCAACATTTTAACTGGTCTGTTTACTTTAGCTGTAAATGTAATTTTCTTTCTTCTTTCAAGAAAAAAGTACAGACTGGCCATTGAATTTATGAAGTGTGACTAATGTGTCATGCTGTCTCTAAGTTTCAGACCTGCACCACCTTCTAGAGCCGGGGCACTCATAGTACGGCCCACCGGACCTTCCATGGCGGCCCACGGACCTCTGACCTTTAGCATGAAACCCCAGCACAGCTGCTCCATTTGCAGCAGGCTCCCTGAGGCTCTCAGTAAACACAAAAGGGACGCTGGAGCAAGTGCGATAGCAGCTTCACTGCGCATGCTCCAGCGGCTCTCTTTTGTGTTTACTCAGAGCCTCAGCGATGTCATGCGCCCGGCACTGGCGGGAAGCAAAGGACCCTTTAAAACTCAGCTGTTGCTCATTCACAGTTGACTTTTACGGGGCCATTCCAAGAGCTTCTTGCCTCTTTTGCCGATGATGCTGAAGCCTGCGGCCTGCTCTTTTCCACGCCGCCCGCAGCCTGATCTCGCCGTTATTGAAGATTGCAGCAGGGGGTGTCCTGTGGATGGGGCCAGCCTGCTTCCATCCTCACCGCCCGTAGCCTGATCTTCTCAGAACTCTCCGCTGCCATTCAGGATTGCAGCAGCAGGGAGCCTTCTGTGGATCGGGCCAGCCTGCTCCCATCCTCACCGCCTGCAGACCAGCTCCTTTGCCAGCCTGCTCGCGCCAGCCTGCCTTCCTCGCAGGTCCTCCTTCAGGTCAGTAATAGACTGTTTTTTGGCTGTTTGTGGGCCTATTTTTCGGTCTGCCGGGCCAGATTTTACTGTTGATTTCCCTGATATTAAAACAGGCATTTTTTGCATCAAGCTCAAATGCATGCAGTCTTCCATAACATGCTAAAAACGTATACGGTATGTCTTTATTAGATCAAAAAAAAGTCTCAATTTCCTGACATAGGTCACTTTTTTAGTTTTCTAATTTACTAAAAGTGGCCACTTTTATTTGGGTACTGGGGCTTATTTTGTGTCCCAGTTTGACTCTGTCCCTCACGTCCCCATTTCACTGATCATCTCTTTCTATAGTTTTATAGGTCATTTTATAGGCTTCCTTGTCTCTGTTCACAGGTGACCTGCATCCCTCTTGTTTATGCATGTCTGTTTACAGGTGAATGCTGCTCTGTCTAGTAGTGTTTTGAAAAGGTGATTTTTATTTTAACTCTAGTAGCCCCTAACCAACTGGGCCACTGACCCTGCCTATTGATGCGGCCCTCGGCCACAATCCAGAGGGTACTTTTGGCCCCCGAGAAAAAGTTTGTGAGTACCCATGTTTTAGAGTAACCCTTAACCTTTCAACGTTTCCACCTGTGGAGGGTCGTGTCCCCATTGGATTTACTTCAGTATTCCACTGGAGTGCAGTAGCTTTGGTGGTCCTGGGACTCCTGTGCTAAACAATAGTACCAGCACAAGATACTGCCCTGTCACCACTGAATGCACCAGAAACCCAGTAAAAAAACTTAACAGCTGTGGCATTCACAGAGTCATTTCTGCATTCGAGAACAGTTAGCGTCTGCTCCTTGGTTGGACAACAGGCTGGCTGGTGAACACCCATAAACTCGCATATTTACAGGTATTATTTATCAATGAACAGCGGAAAGTGCATTTTCAAGGGTGAACATGGGTCCTTAAATAGGGGAGTAGGAAGGAATTTAGAACTCTCCATCAAAAAATATAAATTTCCCACTTTGTAACAAAAAAAGCTAATTGTGTAAACGAATATCTGAATTCAGTTTATGCATGCAAATGTCACGTGCACAAACTTTTAAGCATTTGACTATTTATGAATATCTATGATTGTCCCAGCTTTTATTGAATATCCCTACAATTATGTAAGAATTACTGAGCAGGTCCTTGTTTTGTTAGACCCTGTTCACACTTCCACGTTGTTCACTCCTTTTGGTCTCTCCTGATATTTGTGCTTCCCTTGTTATTCACTGTCTGTGTTATGGTTCATTTACATTAGGTCTGCTCCCATATTAGGCTGTTTTGAATCTTGGGGCTCAATTAATTAAACGTTTTGCAGTTGCACACTCTGTGAGGCTCAAAATCAAAGGATTTGGGCCTAAAAAATGTTATTCGGCAATCTAATAAACCCCTTTTACAAGCTGAAAAAGCATTTCCGGCTTGCAAAAGATGTTTTGCACATCGTTATAAATTGCACCTGGGACGTGGTGTGAATAGGCTATTCCCTCGCAACTACCATTAAAAACATGCGTCAATATGTTGTAATTAAAATTCCTTAGGCAGGGCTTTTTGTGACCTGTGAAATGATAACTTGTGATGCAACGCGTAAGTATTTAGGTCGCACTGCAAATTGCATCCTCATTCCCAAACCAGTCAATGTGCATTTTACCCATTCTTGCTTGGGAATTGGAATAGTGAGTTGGATTATTATGGAACCTTTTCGTGGTCTGTCTCGAAAACGTTTTTGTTTTCTTACTTTGGCTTTCCTTGATCACATTCCCTTTCCTCTCAAATTCACTCATCATTTTTATGTCTTTACTTTTTATCGATCCATCCCTTCTTTCCATGACCATAATTCTCTAGTTGATTTTTCAACTAGGGAACGTTTTTTCTTTCTTATGTACCTTTTCCGTGTAGCGTTGATGTCTTCCTCATTATTATTGTTTCTGGTACATGATTATTTGCTCCTTTGCAGTTTTTCTTCCGAAGTTTCATCTCTGTTCAGCTTTCCTGAATTATTTTTTTTCTCTACATGGCTACCTACTTCTTTAGTCATGTGCGTGTACTGCTAAGATGTATTTCGTTCTCACTAACCCTGTGTTCGTATGTCTTCATTTCTTTTAATTTATTTCCTTTTTTATGTTTTCACGGTGATGTTGTTTCTGTCAGTTGAATTCTTTACTTCACTATTTTCATTTATTAGTGTCTGTTCGTTCTTTTTTTATTTTGTCCTCGTATTCTGTTATTCCTTTATCTTTAGTTTATGTATTTCTTCTGTAATTGTTTTTTCAAGCATTGCTTCTGGACAACCTCTCTTTTTTTTCTTCTTGCTTCTCCATTTGTTTCTTTAATTAGATTCTTCTCTTGCTTTCTTCCATTTTGGAACTTTTGGTTTTGTGTGCTCTTTCTCTCGCCTTACTGCACCTCTTTATTTATTTCCTTCCCTGTACATTCCATCTTTTCATTGCACCATCTCTTTTACCTCTAGTTTATTAAGAATGGTTCCTTTTAATTGGAACCTCCTAGTGCCCTAGCACGCAATCACTCAAAGGTTTAGTGACTCTGTATTTCTCCAGTCTCCTCCTTTTACAGTGGTATAAAAGAGTTAATTCCTTTCCATTCACTGTGCCTTCAAAAAACTTGGTACACTCCCTAAGTGACTCAGGTTACTAATGAAAGGAGGTTTTTGTTACTTGGCCAACAAGCACAATCATCAACCATTTTAAAGCTCCTTTGAGTGCCCGACAATGGCAACTTCACATAAACCGGAAGTGAGGCAACGCGTTGTGGCCTGTAAACTGTTAGCTTTCAGAAAAATAGCTGTATTTCTTAAACAGTGGTGCATTAGCTGTGGGCAAGGATACCTGTCTGGGTTAGAGCTCAGAGGAGCTATTTAAATAGGGCCCTGGGATGGGTGTTAAGCAGTGGTTCCGAATGGTCACGAGGTAATGATCAGAAAGGAGCCAGGCAAGTGTTTTAGAAGTGTGGCAGGGCCTATACAAGAGGCCACTTGTGTAACCAACAGAATATGTGCTGTTTTTTAGGTGAGGCAACAGAAAGCTTTAGCCGCCTGCAGGAACTCGTGTGATAGCAAAATAGAGAATACAGACTGGCTTTCAGAGTTGGGGTGCATAGTTAATCATTCTGCATTTGAGAGGAAGCAAAAGTGCCTTTCGATGAACGCACCATAGTGCATCCATGACACAAATACTGCCCCTGGTGCTCTCCGTGTATTTGTATTAAGTTTTATAGAGCACGCTGCTAACTAGAAGTGTCCTGCCAATATGAACCAAGAGAGACAGAAAGAGCCATACTGGGCAAAGCAATGGAAGAGTTACTGTTTGAAGAGATAGGTCTTTAAGAGTCTAAGGGGGATATTCACAAGAACGTGCGCTAAACATCTCCAGAAAATGTTAACGCAACTTTACACATCGCAGTCCATCGCAGGAAAATAACCCCGTGTTAACCCGGAATTCACAACACGGCAGTACCATGCGATAGTCCACCGAAAACGCGGCCAATGTCCGCGATACAACCACCACGATAGAGTCAAAAACACAAACCCCAACACCAAAAAACATGCGATGAGCCCATTCGCGATGAGGAAATCAGCGATAAGCAGCGCCAGGCCTGCCATACACACATGGCAGGCGGGAAAATCACTACAAAAGGAGAAAAAACACACAAATACAAAATGACCAACACCGAAGCACCATGGAGGCAGAGGACGAGCGGAACCCCACAAGCACCCCGGACGACCAGCCTGGGACCTCGGTGACAGGGAAGGACAAGAAGAAGAGGAAGATGAAGTTCAGTCCGCAGGAGAATAGGATCCTGGTCACGGAGGTGATAGAACACCATCAACAACTGTTCGTCGCCTCCAATGTGTCATTGGGCACCAAAAATGGATTATGGCGGTCCATCGTGGACAAGGTGAATGCCATCGGAGAGCACAAGAGGTCATTGGACGAGGTCAAGAGGCGATGGATTGACATCAAGCGCAAGACCAAGGAGAAACTCGCAGGCAACCAGAAGGCAGCAATGCAGACTGGAGGTGGGAGCCCAGCGCCACAGCTGGAGCTGGATGACATGGAGGAGCTGGTGTCGACAGTCATCAGTGTGGAGACCGTGGCAGGAGTCGGGGCACCGGACACTGCTCGACATGACACAACACAACAGCAACAGGGTGAGTAACAACCAGGTACTAGGGGGACGGGGGAGATGGCCACAATGGCACACATGCACATCCAAGCAGAGCACAGTGCACACCCACAATGACTCTGGATCATGGCCCTGATCTACAGACTGTCACAATGTACATTGCCATGCTGTCTGAATGTGAACATGTACCATGCGGCTACATACATGTGGACACATTGTAACACAGCATCTCCCCTTCACATTGCAGGGGCACCGTCAACGCCACCTGCACAGCAGTCCCAGCCACTCTTCACTGATGACGAGGAGGACACCACCAGCATCGACACCCAAGCCCTCCAAGACATCATTGAACTCATCCGCCAATCACCTCCAGGACCAGGGCAGCCCAGCTGCATTTAGGAGACCCCACCCACTCCACAAACCACCCAGCAGGAGGCACCCACAACCCCGGCTGTCTCCCAAGACCCCCCCGAACAACACATGGCCTTCCAACGCCGTGTGTTGGAGGTCCAGAGGGAGATGGCTGAGCAGGTGCGGGTGGGGTTCGACCTCATGGCTACCAAACTTGACGCCATCCATGGGTGTCTGAGTCCCATCAGGGACCACCTCCAGTCCCTAACGGACACCCACACGCCGCTCCATGGTCTCCCAACGAGCCCTCGCTGACATCGCTGGAGTCATGACTCGGAGACAAGAACACCTGTCCGCTCAGAGTGGCTCCAGCGATCTCAGCCGTGAGATGGCACACATGCGGAGGCTCATGGAGGACATGGTGCGGATGGAGGCGGAAAGGATGGCAGCCACCGCTGCACATCAGCGAAATGTAGCTGGGATCTACCATGCCCTGCATGTCTTCATCATGGCATTGCTGCCACAAGGCGTGGCACAGATGAATGCTGCTGCCCCTACACCATCCACATCTCCGCCCCATGGTGTGTCCGTGCCTCACAGTGCGGCAGGCATTTCCACTCCGGCACCTGATGTGTCACTGCCACACAGTGCGGTCGACAATCCACCTCCGGCCCCTGATGTGTCAGTGGCACACAGTGCCGCAGCCGGAACTGCACCACCCACAGGTGGGGTAGAGCACACATCCGAGGACGAGGACGTGGATGGGCTTGAGTTCAGAAGGAGGCACTAGCATTCATGTCTGCCACCTGGCCTGTTGCTGCTTGGTGCCGCACATGGCCCCATGACCTTCCACTGACCCCCGATACACTCTGCTGCACTCACCTTGGACCGCGACATGGACTGCCATATCCTGTTTGGTGACCAATGACACGGCGACCAGACTGCGGACTGTACTCTTCCTCTGTACTTGTCATTCCCCGATCGACTCTGGCTGGCCCTCCACGGGCCCATATTGTGAAGTGGGGTTGGCATGGCCCTGTACTGCTCCAGCTGCAAAACTCCACTGGATGTGCATTAAACATTCGGAAACGCACTGCTGTGTCATGTCTTTCATCATTCATGTATGAATGTGTGGATGAATGTAGGCTCAGTGATTCCCCCCCAACGTCAATGATGCTCATCTAGTGGGATTCCAGTCACAGTGTGCTACATTGCCGATTGCGTTCCGGGTGCCGTAGACACTACAACAGGGACACACGCATTAGTCACTTTCTTGTCCGGACATGGACTGAACCACGCCCAGAGCCCCCGAGTCATTGTTGCAAGCCCTGCGCTGGTCTGGTAAACGCCAGGCCAGACCACTCCGCTTACGCTCCGAGGGGGGGGGCCACATAGCTACAAGTCGCAGGTTTACACGCTAGTGGTCTGCAGGTCGCTGATCTAGTTGTCAGCATGTCACGGCCACTCCCTGAGGGCAGGTTTGCACGCACACCACACCCATCCGGCACAGGCGTCACAGACCATGTGACCCCGCCAATATAAGGGGCCGACAACGTCACATTCCCCACTGCCGGTGGTGACTGGATGACGGACGTTCCACGATACTCAATCATAAAGGGCCCATAAGTTGTTGCGCACAGGGTTAGTGGCACCCGGAGCCATGCGGCCGTCACGGGCCTACCACCACGTGGCGCTGACTGGGGTTGCACAGGGTTAGTGGCACCCGGAGCCATGCGGCCGTCACGTGCCTACCACCACGTTGCGCTGACTGGGGTTGCACAGGGTTAGTGGCACCGAAATTGCTGAGCGGGTGTGCAGCCTGCGATGATGACGTGTGCACTGATGTGGTCTCTGCCATTGATGCCTCAGGGCTCAGCGTCATGTGTGGGACCTGCTGGGCCGCGGTGCGGGTCCGCATGATGTGGAGCATGCCATGGTGGCGGGACCTGGGCCTGGAGCTTGCACGGGCACGTGGTGTGCCCACTGGTGGACACACCGTTGGCGACAGGTGAGCAGTGGGGCCTGGGGGCGCAAGTGCGGACAGACAGCGCTGGGCGGCGGGAGGGGGTAGGGTGCGGCTGCATGTGTGCGCAGGACGGACAGGCGTTGTTGCCGTGTGCAGTGAGATGGACTCTGCCATGATTGACTCTGGCCTCGATTACAGATTGCAGACCTGGTGGCTTGCAGTGTATACCGGCACGTGGTTGGAGACACACCGGTGGCAGCAGGTGAGCAGTGGTGCCTGGATGTGCGGGGGCGGCAGTGTCCCTCCTTCTCTCTCTCTCCCTCTCCCTTCCTTTCCCTCTCCCTCTCTTCCTTTCCTTCTCTCTCTCTCCCTTCCTTTCCCTCTCCCTCTCCCTTCCTTTCCTTCTCTCTCTCTCCCTTCCTTTCCCTCTCCCTCTCCCTTCCTTTCCTTCTCTCCCTCTCCCTTCCTTTCCTTCTCTCTCTCTCCCCCTCTCCCTTCCTTTCCTTCTCTCTCTGCCTTTCTTTCCTTCTCTGTGTCTCGCTCCTTTGATGTGCGCATGACACACGTTCTGATTTTGTGCTTTATTTTCCAGGCTGTGACATCAGGATTGTCCCGGACGGACCCGACAGGAGTCTTTCGCATTGATGTTTTGTGTTGTATTCAATAAAGTTTTTGGTTGTTACTTCAATGATGAGTGGCTGTTTCTCGTTCTTCTGACCACACGTGTGTTTCTTTTTGTCATTGTGCGACGTCATGCGCTTTTTGTGGCTCTTGTGTCGTGCACGGTATGTGTTTGTCCGGGGGGGGGGGGCCTGGGAGTGGTGGCGGTGGGTGTTGGGGCCCTCAGGGTCTCCGGGCTGCATGGTCATTGTCTCCATGGCATCTGTGGGTCTTCAGATGTGGCTCTTGGCTGGGCTCCCTTTCATGCTGCAGGTAGTCGTCCTGCTTAACACCAGCAAAAGGCAGGTGTTAATTCCCTGCTGCTACCGCGGCTTATCGCCTGTTTTTGGTTCGCATCGCAGATCTGGCAGTTCGTTGTGAAAGTGGTGTAGTGATGTTTTGGTGTGTTTTTGCACGGGAACGCCTACTCTGCATCTCATTAGGGTTAGTTGGTGGTGTCACCCGTGGAGGTAAATTTTGAGGCAGTTATCGCTGGAATACTTGCGTTGTCTGCAGTTTGCAACCGCTTGTGAATGGGGCGTTAAATGTATCTCCACTTTTGTTGCGTTAAGGTGGCGATAACTCGGAGATAAGTCCTTGTGAATATCCCCCTAAGACATTTCAGAAGATGCAGTGTCTTGCAGATGGCTGAGGGCAGATCATTCCAGGCTAAAACTGTGCAGACAGGAAAGCAGCGACCTCTCAACTATGCTCTGTGAGCCTGTCTTGTCAGAGTTAAGTCTGAGGTCAGCATGCATTCACAGTTGAAACCACATCTACCTTCACAGCCCTGCCACAGCAACAACCACAAATAACAGCTTGCCAGTGTCACCAATAGCAACAACAGGTTCCAAAATGGCAGGCAAAACAGCAGCATTAACATCTGTTGACATCAATGCCAGGGCAACAGCAATTACAATAACAGCAGAGAAATATAGCATAGACAACAGCTGCCACCACAGTAGAGGCCACAATAGTGACCAAAGCTACCACCAGAGTTCTGATCATAAATATAGCCACAGAAGAGAAAACAGCATCAACCACATGCACTACTACCAGTGCAACAACATCTACAATGGGATCAAACACACCAGGAACATCAGCAGCAACAAGAGGAGCAGCAACAAGAGGAGCAACAAGACTCACCACAAAAGCTGTGATCAAAGGCACTACTCCAGTAGTAACAGCTGCAACAATAGTTACAAGCACAGCAAGCAACATATCAGGAAGGGCAGCTTCTACCAGAGCTGCAACAACAGCATGGGTCACAGTAGTAATCAGTAGTAATCACAGCTGCCAACATGATGGGGACAGCAGCAACAACCACAACAAAGAATACAGTTGCTATCATGGCAGAAGCAACAGCAGTCAAAACAGAAGGGAACCACATCAGCAACCATAAGTGCAATTACCATGGAGACTAGAGCAGCAAACACATCTACCACCACAGCAGCGACCTCAGCTGCCATCATGAAAGGAGCAACAACTGCCAGCACAGCAGGCACCACATCAACAGCTGTCACTGTGATTACAGCAATCATCACAATTACAATCATGGCAGGGACAACAGCATCAATAACTTCTGGCACCAAAGTAGGGACAACAGAAGTGAACGCAGCTTTAACCACAGTAAGGAAATCTGGGGAAACTGGGGACTTACCTGAAAACTTCCTTCGAGCCCATTCCTTCTGTCGAAATCCACCATCTTAGGAAAAAAAAACAAAGATGTTAACAGGGAAGAAAGACTACGGGAAAGAAAGGGCAAAAAGAGAATGGAAACAGAAAAAAAGAGTTCTGTTTTTCCCTCCCAAGGGTTTAAATCCGGAAGGGGAAGTATATAAAATCCAACCTCCTGATTTCCATGAACACTGAAATTTGGAAAAAGATGTGGAGTTGTGCCACCCAAACAGCACTACCAAAGTTGACCTACTGCAGTGGACCAGAAGGAGCCAGGCAGAGATGCGACCAGGAACGGGAGGCAGAACTGAAGAGAAAGGGAGGCAGATCTGAAGAGCCGGGGAGGTAGAACTGAAGAGCAAGGGAGGCTCCATTATCAGCCACAGTGCTTCCCATATCGCTGGCCAAATGTGGAAGTGCCCGGCTCCTGCCACAATCCAGAAAAAGCGTGGTAACACAGGTGGATGACCATCTCCTGAACTTGTATGGTGGCTGACGGGACGCCGTCACAGGAGGAGAGTGGAAGACAGTGAGGTTGGAAACAGTGAATCTTAATGTAGAGCTCAGAATAATATTCTGCCTGAATAAGCTGCCAGAAAGGCGCTAGGAGATAACCTCATGTAAGGAATTTCTTTATTTAGAAAACTGAATTGAAAGTGAAACTTAGTTTTGTACCTCCATTTGAGTTGCCATACAAACAGATTATATAAGTGTTATTGAAGGAGCCTTCTCTCATATTTTGTTTTCCTTCTTGTTGAACTTGACTGCCCTCTTTTCCGAGCCTTCTTTTCCCCTCTCCCAGGAATCCCAAATACTCTTCTGTGGGAAGTTTATCAAGATAAGTGACTGGGGACAGGAGCACGGCTACGCATCCAGCATGGTATGCCTTTTGACAAATGTGTGACTACAGAGGCTACCATCTCCACCAAGATCTTGAAGCCAGCTATTCCTTAAGTTAGGGAAGCATATCCTGGGGTGTCAAGGTAGGACATACTTTGACCCCTTTCTTCTTTACACTCACTGACTTAGCATGAGGTGTAGGGATAGGGATCCCCACTGGCCCTGAAGAATGGCCTTTACTAGTATTGGCAAACAGTAGGGTAGAAACATGTTGGCCCATCAAAGATTGTGGAGCCATAATGCCCGCACTTCATCCTCATATTGTTTTTAGATATACCATAGGCACCCGTGACTAAAGAGAACAGCCTGGGTTTACCATCAGGTATATTTAGTAAATCTGGACCCCTTCTTATCCAATTAGTTTTATCTAAGAATTCCCTCTTATTTGAGGTTGAGTCCACCCTGGTGGTATTATCTTACTAGGGTGGGATGAGGTCACCAATGATGAAGCATGCCACAAAGAGTGGGTGAGGCCTCCTCTTCCAATATAATTTGTGTCTCATTAGGAAAGTCTTTGGTACCCAATTCGGTATTCCTTTGATATAGACCTAATTGGTTCTATGCCATTAGCCATCGCACCTTGTTGTGATATCTGATTTGTAACTGTGGAGGGTGTGCCCTGGCTTGCTGCACCTCTCTCATTGTGTCAAACGTTATAAAGATAAGGAAATGAGACAATGAACCTCCTAGAGGGGGGGGGGGGATAAAGGATAGAGAGGCGAAAATAATACACACAAAGAACATACCAGTTTCCTGGGCAGTTTTTTTCTTCCGAGGATGGAGTACCCATTCCTCAGTCGAGTATACAGTCTAGAGAAAAGAAATAAGAGAAGTATCAGGCCCCACAAGAAAAGGAACTACATCAAAGTGACACAGCCAAAGAAGTTTGTTTCCACACCTCCACCAGATGCCTCTTTTTACTACATACACAAACAAGCATTGAAGTGATAAATAGTTTCCTCATTTTCTTTGAAAGGGAACCCAAGACCTCAGACTGGCACAAAGTTCACAGGAGAACAGCAGCAATAGCTGCACCACAGCAGGGCTACACCAGCAACAACGGCCACTACCACAGCAGCCAAACAGCTGCCACAACAAATACCCACCATATAAGCAGCATCAGGTGCTATATCAAGCAAAGCAGAGACCACAACTGAAACAACAACATGCAACATGGTGTGCGACCAAAATATTAACTTTAAAGTATCAACGTGCAACAATATTGACTCCAAGATACCCACTCTGTCACAATATTATCAAGCTATGCAGATGTGGATTTAGAATAGTAAATCTATATTACTCCAAGTATGGTTACCTTGACAGTATTGTGCAAGTTGATCTTTAGATGTTTCTTGTGAAAGCGAAAAAGAATGTATATTTTCATTAGTGTAACTTGCTTCAGCTACGTTGTCTTGTTTATGCTAACATTGCCAACAGGAAGGGACGATTTCTGATATTATGAGCCTCCTTTTCATGTCTTGACACCCAAGACAATAATGGAACAATTAGCTTGCTGATCCCCATATATTTATCCTTTGTTGCTATCGGAAGGGTGTCTTCCCTTGTTTTCATTAGCTCAAACGAACTCAGAACACACACCTTCTTCTTTTTATTTTTATTACAATTAATCACGTATTTACCATTAGAGACCCGTTGGTACCGGTGTATAAAAGTGTGCTCTGCCATTATAATGGGAGCATACTGCATTGACTAAAGCTAGAGAAAATTATGTCTGATCTGGTCTGTGAGTTACCAGAGCATTAACGTTTTTCTTTTGTAATAATAAACATTTGAGACTTCTTATTGGCCTTTATTGTGTTTTCTTCTGCATTATGGTGGTTGCAGGTCCATATATTTGTGGTTGATATCTTAGCATGACAACCAATGTCACAGCATCACACAGAGCTGCTAACACATCAGAAACAACTGCAGGTTCTACCACAGCAGGGGTCATAGCAGCAACAACAGTTGTGACCAAAACCACCACTAAAATAGCAGCATAACCTGCAACAATAGTTGCAGGCACAACAGGGACCACAGCAGTGACAGCAACTTCCAGCACAGCTGCAAACGCAGTAGAGGCCACAATAGTGATTACAGCTAGCACTATGACAGTGATACAGCAGTGACTCCATTTCCAACCACAGCAAATACAAAAGCTTCTAGTACGCGAGGAACAACAGTAGCTATAACATTTTTCACCACAGCAGAGATCACAGCAGCAACAACTGCCATCAGTACAGTAACCAAAGGACCCAAAGCAGCTACTACAACAGCATGGCCCACAGCAGCAACCACAGCTTTAACACCAGCAGAGACAACAACAGCACACCACGGACATGCACAGTAAAAACTTCCACAGGAGCCCCAACCAGAGCTGATGAAACTGCACTTATTACATCAGTGACCGAGCAGTGACCACAGCTTCCACCGTGGTAGGCACAACAATTGCTGCAATAGGGAAGGAACAGCAGGAATGACTACAATTGTAACCACAGCAGGGATAACAAAAAATACAACAGCTGCCTCAACATTAGGAATTACGACAGTGACAGCTGCTGCCATCATAGCAGGGGAAACAACTGCAACAAATGCCAGCAAGGTTGGGTCAATAGCAGTGACTACAACTATGGCACTGATGAGCGTTCTGCTTGACTTAATCTCTGCAGCTGGTAATTACTCTGGGGACCATTCCAATACCTCATTGTTTTGCTTATTGTGCCACTAGAGCAAACACAAAGAGATGATGGACGTAGTGCTGAAACTTTTCAAACACTCACCCCCAGTCACAGATCTGGGTTGAATCCATCATCGTTCTTTAGCTCACTTTGCCCCCCCAGTTCAGACACAGCTATATGCAAATCAGTCATGACCCTGTGCCTCATGGGAACAGTCCAGCCCGAACTGCCAAGCCATGTCTTCCCTGGACCGGAAACAAGCATCCTGGGACCGGTTTCGGGCTAACAGCCCTATCAGCCAGGCTAGCTTGAATCCAGTGGCAAAGTGAGCAAGGGACCCACGTCTGGCCATACCCTGCCAACTTAGGGCGAACAAAGCAAACACAAAGAGATGATGGACGGAGTGCTGAAACTTTTCAAACACTCACCCCCAGTCACAGATCTGGGTTGAATCCATCATCGTTCTTTAGCTCACTTCGCCACCCCAGTTCAGACACAGCTATATGCAAATCAGTCTTGACCCTGTGCCTCATGGGAACAGTACAGCCCGAACTGCCAAGCCATGTCTTCCCTGGACCGGAAACAAGCATCCTGGGACCGGATTCGGGCTAACAGCCCTCATCAGCCAGGCTAGCTTGAGTGTTTGAAAAGTTTCAGCACTTCGTCCATCATCTCCTTGTGTTTGCTTTGTTCGCCCTAAGTTGGCAGGGTATGCCCAGACGTGGGTCCCTTGCTCATGTTGCCACTGGATTCAAGCTAGCCTGGCTGATGAGGGCTGTTAGCCCGAAACCGGTCCCAGGATCCTTGATTCTAGTCCAGGGAAGACATGGCTTGGCAGTTCGGTCTGGACTGTTCACATGAGGCACAGGGTCAAGATGATTTGCATATAGCTGTGTCTGAACTGGGGTGGCAAAGTGAGCTAAAGAATGATGATGGATTCACCCCAGATCTGTGACTGGGGGAGAGTGTTTGAAAAGTTTCAGCACTCCATCCATCATCTCCTTGTGTTTGCTTTGTTCGCCCTAAGTTGGCAGGGTTTGCCCAGACGTGGGTCCATTGCTCACTTTGCCACTGGATTCAAGCTAGCCTGGCTGATGAGGGCTGTTAGCCCGACACCGGTCCCAGGATGCTTGATGCCGGTCCAGGGAAGACAAGGCTTGGCAGTTCGGTCTGGACTGTTCCCATGAGGCACAGGGTCAAGACTGATTTGCATATAGCTGTGTCTGAACTGGGGTGGCAAAGTGAGCTAAAGAATGATGATGGATTCAACCCAGATCTGTGACTGGGGTTGAGTGTTTGAAAAGTTTCAGCACTCCGTCCATCATCTCCTTGTGTTTGCTTTGTTCGCCCTAAGTTGGCAGGGTATGCCCAGACGTGGGTGCCTTGCTCACTTTGCCACTGGGTTCGAGCTAGCCTGGCTGATGAGGGCTGTTAGCCCGAAACCGGTCCCAGGATGCTTGATTCCAGTCCAGGGAAGACATGGCTTGGCAGTTCGGTCTGGACTGTTCCCATGAGGCACAGGGTCAAGACTGATTTGCATATAGCTGTGTCTGAACTGGGATGGCAAAGTGAGCTAAAGAATGATCATGGATTCAACCCAGATCTGTGACTGGGGGTGAGTGTTTGAAAAGTTTCAGCACTCCGTCCAGACGTGGGTCCCTTGCTCACTTTGCCACTGGATTCAAGCTAACCTGGCTGATGAGGGCTGTTAGCCCGAAACCGGTCCCAGGATGCTTGATTCCGGTCCAGGGAAGACATGGCTTGGCAGTTCGGTCTGGACTGTTCCCATGAGGCACAGGGTCAAGACTGATTTGCATATAGCTGTGTCTGAACTGGGGTGGCAAAGTGAGCTAAAGAATGATGATGCATTCAACCCAGATCTGTGACTGGGAGTGAGTGTTTGAAAAGTTTCAGCACTCCGTCCATCATCTCCTTGTGTTTTCTTTGTTCGCCCTAAGTTGGCAGGGTATGCCCAGACGTGGGTCCCTTGCTCACTTTGCCACTGGATTCAAGCTAGCCTGGCTGATGAGGGCTGTTAGCCCGAAACCGGTCCCAGGATGCTTGATTCGGTCCAGGGAAGACATGGCTTGGCAGTTCAGTCTGGACTGTTCCCATGAGGCACAGGGTCAAGACTGATTTGCATATAGCTGTGTCTGAACTGGGATGGCAAAGTGAGCTAAAGAATGATGATGGATTCAACCCAGATCTGTGACTGGGGGTGAGTGTTTGAAAAGTTTCAGCACTCCGTCCAGACGTGGGTCCCTTACTCACTTTGCCACTGGATTCAAGCTAACCTGGCTGATGAGGGCTGTTAGCCCGAAACCGGTCTCAGGATGCTTGATTCCGGTCCAGGGAAGACATGGCTTGGCAGTTCGGTCTGGACTGTTCCCATGAGGCACAGGGTCAAGACTGATTTGCATATAGCTGTGTCTGAACTGGGGTGGCAAAGTGAGCTAAAGAATGATGATGCATTCAACCCAGATCTGTGACTGGGAGTGAGTGTTTGAAAAGTTTCAGCACTCCGTCCATCATCTCCTTGTGTTTTCTTTGTTCGCCCTAAGTTGGCAGGGTATGCCCAGACGTGGGTCCCTTGCTCACTTTGCCACTGGATTCAAGCTAGCCTGGCTGATGAGGGCTGTTAGCCCGAAACCGGTCCCAGGATGCTTGATTCGGTCCAGGGAAGACATGGCTTGGCAGTTCAGTCTGGACTGTTCCCATGAGGCACAGGGTCAAGACTGATTTGCATATAGCTGTGTGTGAACTGGGGTGGCAAAGTGAGCTAAAGAGTGCCACTAGAGGCGGGGACCAAATGTATGCCAACTGGCCTTGGTCCTGCTCCAGCATTAACAGTCCATCTCAACCTGCAAAGCTGTGTCCCATCTGAGCAGGAACACAAGTCCAAGTGGAAATATTTCTAATGTTGTGATAGGGAGTGAATTTGTGTTTTGGTAGCCTTAAGTAGGCTAGCTGAAAACAAATGTGTTGATTAGTGATTAGGATATTTCAAATACAATATACCAGAATTGTGTTATGCTAGCAGCTGTAGTTGAGGGTCTTCTGCAGTGGTGGAGAGGATGAATGGCATTTAACTTATGCTGAAGGATGCTACTCCTAAATTTCACATGGTCAGAAAGGGTTTCAGGATGCCAGGATGTGTTGGAATATTGGAGAGAGGCCAAGGAAGATGAAGTGGGAATGTGGTGAGCCTTGTATATGAACAGTGCAAAGTTCCATCCAGTCACAAGTAGCAACAATATAGTTGGAGATTTTGAATGGAAAGTGGTGCTTGAAGGAAGGCAACAGAAGAAGATTTGGCTGTCATCACCATAGGGATGTTAGGAGAAGCTGAAAGATGGTGCAGTGGTATCAAGGGAGGTGTACAGAGGAAGAACAATAGAGGTCCCAGGGCTTTTCCTTATGGCATGCCTTTATAGGAGATCCTTATAGCATGACACCTTTTCTAATGGTTGACAAAGAGAGGAAGAATCACCAAGAGACTTAAAAAGTGGATCTTGAAAGGGATGAAGAGAACCTCATGAGAAATAAATGGGGATAATAAATTATATTCATTTCCCAAAATAAATATAGCTTCAAGGCACGCACGCCAAAGGCAAGCCCGTCTGCGCCCAGCCGTCGCCAGGACCCCTGCTCCTTTTAAGCCTGACCTAGGACATAGGCAGAAATACTCCTACACAATCCTGGAACTCCTAGAAATTAGATGATCAAGCACATTCAAATGTATTTTCCACCCACATGACACATCCGGGGCCTTCCCTGACATGTAGGGACCTTTCGCTTGCAGGAGTTGTCAATTCCAAAGCCTGGAGTTGAAGCAGAAGCACGTGGCCCCAATGATATTTGATCTAGAAAGGGGCAATTCTAATTCAGATAGTCTCTCTCTTACCCCAGACTTTTTAATCAACAAATTCGGTCAGGCTGGAACTGCTTCCTGGGCAATGTTAGATCGTTGCCCAAGCATGCTATTGAAATCTGGGACTTACTTTCATCTGGAAATCCTGATATCGGATTCTTGACTGAAACCTGGCTCAAATCTAGCTCCACCCCCGCTATTGCGGTGGCACTCCCTGATGGCTACCGTATTTAAAGGCTGGACAGACAGTCTAACATTGGTTAAAGACACTATTAAGGTATAGATACTTGAGCAATGTTGCAATGATAAAATAGAAATGTATGTTTTTAGTATTGATTTTCTACCCCATTACTGCTGGAAAGGTGCCCTTGTATACCGGCCTCCGGGTCCCCTCCAAGATTTTTCGCTCCAGTTGATGAAATTAATTGCCCCACATATTATCTCCACCAAACATTTCCTGTTATTAGAAGACTTCAATGTACATAGTGAGATCACTTCTAACCTGGATGCCTCTATGCATCTCGCCGACTTGGCCACTCTAGGATTAGGAAAGATCAACGAGGGCCCTACACATCTAGCGGGATACATGTTAGATCTTATCCTGACCAACTCTCCAAACATCTCCTGTGAGGCTTCTCACCCACTCACATGGTGAGATCATTCTCTAATTGGCTTCCAAATAATGGAACCTAGGGTCAACTCTGCTCCTTCCACGGCCCCCCATAGTCTCCGAAGACAGTGGCATAAAATTCCACCTGACCGTTTCATGACTATATTCCCGGCAACTGTTAATCTGGAATCCGGGAATGTTGAGGATTGCTTAGCCAGTTACAATACCAGAGTAAAAACAACCATAGATCAGCTGGCCCCATTGAAACAATACTCTAATCCAGCCAGACGCCCACATGCAGCATGGTTCTCTCTAGATGAGTGGAAGGAAAAAGGTCTCTGTAAAAATCTGGAAAGAAGTTGGCGTCACTCCCTTGCTGCAAGTGACAATGAAAGGTATAAGTTCTCTTTGGCTCGGTATCATAGGAGCCTAAAGAACGCTCATAGAGCCCACATTGCGTTGCAACTTAACTAGGCAGGGAATGTCCCTAAAGAATTATATCAAATCCTGAAATCTTTTACCAATCCAAAGGCCTTCAACAAAGAAGTTTCTCCATCTCAAGAACTCTGCAATAAGATTGCTAACCATTCTGAACAGAAAATCGAGCTCATTTATGATAAAATCACTAAAGACAGGAACCCTTTGAATGACATTTCAATTCTCTGTCCTCCATCTTTGACCAACGCGCACCCGTTGGAAAGTTTCTCTCCTCTTACAGTAGATACAGTGGAGACATTGTTGAAAACAGTTAAATCGGATTCACCTTTGGATATTATTCCAGCTAAAATATACTCTGTACTCTATAAACAGTTGTCTCCATCTATCTGCTCAAACCTCAATCTCTCCATGAGAGAGGTCCAACTACCGCTTGAATGGAAGGCCGCACAAATAATTCCCATCCGAAAGAAAGCCAATGCCCCATTGGAGGATCTGTCCAACTACCGCCCGATTTCTCTACTACCTTTTCTGAGTAAGATATTGGAAAAACATATTAATAAACATCTTTCTGATTATATCAAATCCACTGAATGCTTGGACTCCTCTCAGTCTGGGTTTAGGCCTATGTACAGTACGGACTCAGCATTTATTGCTGTTACTACAATATAAGACACTCCCTTGACAACGGACAGGCAGTACTACTATTATTATTATTCAGCTTATAGAGCACCTGGTTACTCCAACGGAGTGTCCCCGCGCTAGAACACCAACAATGCCTTGACAGCTGGCCTAAGCCACCCACCCTCCCTACCGCCTAAGTCCCCCGAAGAACAGCTACAGAGGCCTACTTCCGGCCACCAGGGGGGTGCTGGAAGAGCCACGTTTTAAGTTTTTTTCGGAACAAGGTCTCAGATGGGCACGTCCTTAAGTCAACCGGTAGGTCATTCCAGGCCTTAGCCGCAAGGAAGCCAAAAGAGCTCCCACCAGCCCGTACCTTCCGCACTTACTACTGGTGCTGCTGGATTTGTCAGCGGCTTTTGACACATTCCATTCTACTCAGGAGACTCAGAGAAATTGGAATCCAAGGAAAAGCTTTTCAGTGGATCTCGTGCTTTCTTACGCATCGGACTCAGACCGTCAATCTTGGTGCCTTCCGATCACAGACCATAGAACTCACCAAAGGAGTACCTCAGGGATCCTGCCTTAGTCCCATTTTGTTCAACATTTATGTTGCTCCGTTAGTTGTATTACTTAGAAAGCTGGGCTTCACTCCGATTTCATATGCTGATGACACACAGCTTTTACTGTCATTTGATAAAAACACCAACAACACTCAGACCGCTTTCTCAGAAAGCATGACTGTTATCTTTACCTGGATGAGGAATAACTTCCTACAGCTAAATGCTGGGAAAACGGAGATCATGCTGTTCGGAGAAGCCCCCTTGCTCTGGTCCCCAGAGTGGTGGCCACCCGAATTAGGCGCCGTCCCGGTCCCAAAGACTGTGGTCAAGAACCTAGGCATACGTCTGGACCAGAGACTCACAATGAAAGAGCAAGTTACAACCACAGTGGGCTCATATTTCCATAGGTTAAGCCTCCTACGCAGAGTATTTCACTTTCTCCCCCTTACCGTACGTAAAACACTCATCCAAGCACTGGTGATAAGCCGCCCTGGACTACTGTAATGCCCTTATGATTTCAGCTAGCGAGTCTTCTTTAAATAGACTTCAGGTAGTTCAAAACACCGCGGCTCGTCTTGTCTCGAACTCTCCTGCCAGAACAGCCTCTCTCCCGCTATCACAATGTCTACACTGGCTTCCAATATGCAAACAGATTAGATTTAAGATATGTTGTATTGTGCACAAAGCACTAAACGGTAGAGGCCCTGGTTATCTAGCAGAAAAATTTACTCAATACCAGCCACTCAGACCTCTTCGCTCAGGAGCAAAATCCTTGCTCCTTGTTCCGCGTTTTAAGAAATCTCGCTTGGGTGGGAAAGCCTTCTTCCACCTAGCCCCCTGTTACTGGAATCAGCTTCCAATCCATCTCCGGAAATGCCCAGAATACTTTTTATTTAGAAAGCTCCTTAAAACCAAGCTTTTCTAAAAATACCCGCTTCTAATCTGCCTTGAATGCTGCACCTCCGTAGCGCGGAGATACCCCTTTGGGGTGATTCGGACGCTTTACAAGTCTAATAAATAAATAAAAAGTGTTTATCGGTGCTCTGTAATTCACGGCCAGAAGCCATTTCAAATTGACATATGTTTCATTGGATCTCTCATTGAAAATAAGAACAAACCTTTTAGTAGCTTTCATAATTCATCTTTGTTATATATATTAAATTCTGTGCTTATTTGCAACAATGATCATTATATTCTTCATATTTGTTATTCAATAAGATTTGACAGCCACACAGCGATTTCTTTATATTCCAATGCGTTTCAGGAAAAAAGTCCCATCATGAGGGGATTAGCAGTCGAAAACTAGGTTAGCAAACGAAAAGTCAATGAAAATCAGTTAACACAAGAGTTACCACTGAAGGAGCATGCTTTACAGTTTTAAATTCAGTCTGGATATTCCAATTCTGAATGCTCAGTGTTTCCATCCAAGTGGCAACTCATAGCAACAGCGTGTTTCCATGATGGCCGTTCAGCATCCTAAAAACAATAAGCGTCTTGCGTTCAAGTGGCATGAGATGTAATCTAATGTAATAGAAGGATAGATCCCATTTTATCATTCATTTTAAATCACAGTTACTGTAATTGCTGCGTTGTGAAATGTACTAGGCTTTACATTTTAAGAAAACACATTTTGATATGTTAAGTCTTTCTACTATCTCAAGGGTATTTTCAAGTATAGTAAGCAAGTCTCTGATACTTGAAGATAGCAGTCTGTCTTCCATCTCAATTTCTGTTCCATTAATTTTCATCAGTCTGTATGTGATAGTAAACATCTAGTCCTTACTAGAAGTCTCTATATTATTTGAAAAAAAAATGTCATCTTAGTCTTAACATAAAATTGTAGGAAACAAGAGAATGATATTGCTTCATTCGTGCTTTTAGGGATACCCATTTGTGAATATTTGCTCCAGAATAGTTTTCTTTGTAGCAATTTCTTACGGAATTTCGCTCCTCTTTTTGAACTGTCTGATCTGTCTGCCAGTCTTACCCCTTAGATGGGGCTTTATCGGGGTAGAGGTGAGAAACCAATCCTCTTGAGAGCAATCTTCAGATGTGAAAACATTTGTTCGAAATTCTTATTAAGTTAAAAGATATAAATGAAATTCCAATTTCTCATCCTCTTGACCATTTCAGGATCAATACTATCTTGAGGAATTTCACATTTTTTTATCAAGACCATACCTGGTCCTAACTTGTAGGTTAGCCAAGCTATTACTCTGTTCATCTTAGTTTGTATCTTTTTTCCCTGAATGTCTGGCATTTTTGTGCAGGTGATCATAACATTTCCTTTCCTTTGACACCTTAGCAAATCTATTGCTCATTGTTTTCTTCACCAGAGGGCATGGTTTTATTTCTTCTTAGAGGGTTCTGCTCTGGGTTTTTGTTTTCTCTTTGAAAGAAATCACATATTTTATACATATTGTCTCAAGAAAACCCCTCAAAGCGATTTTCCAGCCCTTCCATGGCACTGACGATTTATTTTGAATCTCCAAGGTTTTTTCAGGAACAATGCAGTCAAATGTGAAGGAACCATGGTGGTTTTCAATTCTACGTTCCTTACTAACCATCTCTATTTGTAGCACACTGCCCACCATGTTTATTTTCCCATTTATCATGGGAATTGTGATGTAAAATTAATTAATGATAGGAGTCCGACTACATTTGCAGTAGCCTTTGAGGGATGAATGCAAGTTTAGGCTGTTTCCCTGCCTGAATGGCCTTTGATGAGGGGGTAACATTTCATGGAACATGGGTAAGAAGATGGTGCAATAAGGAAAGGTAAACTTGCATGGAATTCTGAGTAAGCTCCAGCCTCCTAAAATGGGGGTAATGAACAAAGAAGTAGGTGGTAGGTGGTACGAGATCAACACTCAATCAGCGGCTTTAAAACAAGAGCACCAGTAAACACAAGTCAAACACCTCAAGCTAACTTAAAGCAATAGATCTACCAGGCAGCGCGAAATGCAGCCTGACATTCGATGCCCAAGCACGTGGTACAAAGTACAAAGGGCAGGTGATTTAAGCAAAAGGATTTTCTTCTTACAACAGTTGTCCAATGCCTCTGCGCGTCAAGCTGCTGCACTCCAGAGACTGAATAACATCTCACTAGGGTAAAGGGCAAGACAGGGCTGCAGGCCAGAAAACCGACAAAACAGAATCCTACTCAATCTGCTCGATTTACAGCAGTCAAGACTGCCTCTTCTAGCGAATACCTTGCCAATCCTGTGGCTTGGTGTGGCTTTAGTAGTGTTTAATTTGAGCCAGTGGTTGCAGGTAGGGTCCACCAGCACTCATTTTCGGGACCAGCACTTATTTTTCCACTTCAAACATATCCCGAGAGGAAAAACACACACAAAGGGGAAAGAAAGAGGAAGAGAAAGTTGGATTTTGGGAAATTATGGGAATTTCGTACACCCGTAGTCAGGATTCCGACACTGCTCAGACTTTCCTACCTTGTTCTCCAAGGATGCTAATATAAGCCATGCTTGAGGATACTGAGAAAGGGGAGTGGGAAAAGACGCATATGCTGCCTCGCACTCATTTGGTCTTGGGGTGGATTCTTCTCCTATCATGTGTTTTAAATATCTCTTGTCCTACAATAAGTAAACAAAGGCAACATTAACTCAGCAATGTTATGACATGAACTACCTTAGGAAATGGAGTGCTTCTATACTTTTTATTCCCAGTGACCCTCTGCAGTTACATGTGCTTATGAAGATCAAGTGATTCTCCTGTAACAAATTAGATTAGGGTTATTATAAATTTGAAACCACCCTATGGTATTCAGAAACACAATACCTCCCTTGTAGAAAAGTACATATCCTTTTAAACACTGGCAAAGAATTTCTTGGAAGAAACCACGGTCTACGGAAATACTCCAAACTAATAATTCGGAAGAAAGGATGCCTAACTTAATACTGATGATTTAAAAATTACTACTGCTAAACAGTTCACATTTGTTCTCATTCAAGATGCAAAATGTCGTGAGGAGTTGGCCAACATCTTGAATTGTGAAAACGCACAAGTCTCTTTATATATAACATCACTGTTGACGTATTACATATCGGAAAGGATAATACAGGAATACATCAGATGTTAAAACTATTCTGGGAAGACATATTAAGGAAGTATATATTAGTTCATGACCTAGCCATAATATGCATCAAGCCCAATTTACCTTAAATGGCTCCTGTAACAGGTAGGGGTGGGTGGAACTCCGTGCATCGTAATCACGTGAATTTACCCACGAATTCTGCAAGATTATGCTTGCATTACACAAGAAGAGTAATTCTGCATTTAGCACTTTTTCTTAGCACAAAAATGACCCTGTGTCCAAAATGGACACGAGGATACATTTTGTGTTAAGAAAAAGCTCTAAATGCAACAGGACACAAATAGCGATTGTGAGTAGCCGCTCGCACTCGCTAAATGTGTTCCTTTGCATAGGATTTTCCCCCAACTTACTGCCGCCATTTAGTGCCATTTTCTTAGTGCCAAATACACCTTTGGTTCCAAAATGGATATAAAGATGCATTTTACGCTAAGAAACAGCACCACACGAATAACAAGGGCGAGTGGCTGTTCGCGCTCGCTAAATGTGTGCTAGCAGTATGATTTTCCCCCCCAATTACTTCTAATTATCCAAGCAGGAATAATCGTGTAATTATTGGTAACTACGCATCAAAGAGTAATGCAGAATTACCAAAATTACTCTGATTACTCTGGCATATTCAAAATTCTGCCCAGGCCTAGTAACGAGTCCTCTGTTACTATGACAGCAGGTCAGACACACTGTGTTAATTTTACTGACATACCCTAACCCCCCCCCCACAAAGTTTAATGGTATTTCCTTCGCGTTCTCATCTTGGAAATTAATTTACTCCAGACATTTGCAAGAGCAAATTTGCGATCATTTTCAGGGAGGGAAAGTGTTAGAGGGGAATTTGTAAATATTCAAATACTCACAAGTTTGTGGGTGTTTTTAAACTCACACAGCTAAGATATGCCAATGGATGCATAGTACTCACCCCATGCATATGAGTTAGTCTGTGAAACTATACATAGACATAGTGCACCTTAAACAGGTGAAAATGGTTGTACGCCTGCTAGATGTCCTTTTATGAATGGCCAGCAGGTGTAAATGCAGTAATTTTCATCTAAAATCGTACATTGATAAACAAAAATGGTACTTTGAATGGAAATCCATTTCTCAAGTTCAGTCTTAAATGTAAACAATCTCTAGGTTGACTCCAACTGTGCGTAAAACTAAAACTTTATCAATTTCACAGAATAAACAAATAGCTTGTACACACCTTCAAATATTAATAGCTTCCCAGCAGATAAATGTTTGGATTGTGTCTTCTGCAAACGTTAACCTTCCAATATTTACTTAGGTTAAACATCAGATTTGGTTGCAATGTGAACATAAATATTTTCATACAATAAAAAGATCATGAGCATAGAATGTTTAAACCAATTTTTAGTGTAATTTCAGAATTGCTAAGTTCTGTTGAAAAAATATAGCTAGCTTACATCAAAGTATTTCGAAAATAAAGCCAAGTTTATTTCCCATATTTTGCAGTATGACATTGTTGTGACATCAGTTTTGGGCACCCAAGTAGCTATGGATTGTAGGCTCACTCTGCGATTCCTGGTGGTAAGTATATTCAGCAAGCTGCTGAAATCATTTGTGATTTGATAAAATGTTCCTCCCCTCCTGCATGAATGTATCATCAAAGGTTTCACTGTTTGTAAATGAGAGATGGGCTTTGGACAATCAAGGTGCTACTCCTTTTTTTCTGTCGCTGCAGTTCTGCAGTCTGCTCTCTATATCTCATTAAGAAGCAGAGATACATCATTTTAGCTGGCTACATCACCTCTCATCTGTCTTGGACGGATTCATCCGCTCACTCCCTCTAGCCAGAGGAGATCAATATTTCTGGGCGTGGAGCATTTTGAGACTGCCTTTGACCTTGCCAAAGCTCTTAGCTCCTCTATATCTCTCCTTAGACTGACTATGGGGGTTTCCATGACTATGACAAAGTTCTTTCAGTCAATGTTTGGGATATCACTTGGAATACTTCTTTCCCTTTCTATCCCTAAGATACTAATAATATCATAGGAAAGCGCTGCAAATCCATGGCCCAGTGGATCCTTGTTTAAATCACATGATCAAAATATAAAGTCTCACTATTTAATGTCCCAATATAGACTGCACTTGATATCTTTGTTCTGTAGGTCAAGCTGAATTTAAAAAATAAATATCAGATCATATTTTTTAATTTGGAAAATCACTTTGTAATATAGATAAAATGCATCACTATGCCTGAAAACATCTACTCAGGGTGGATGGTAAAAGAATAGTTAATTGTGTAGGTAAATTTACTGATGCGATAATATTGTTTCTCAGGTGCCTCCATTCGATTGCGTTGCATTGCATGTTCCCACTCAGTGATGTCTCCTTAAATGCACATGGCACGCATGAGCCCTGTGTATACCCAGAACCGCCTGTGAATGCATCGCTGAGACAGTGCAGACATATTCTAGCTAAACACACATAGCCTGACCTACAAATGCACAAAAAGGGTAATCACACGTATGTACTTGAAGAAACACTTCATTGTCAGTCTGATTGACTGGGCAAATCTTAACACCCTTTTCTATCGCTGCTCTTCTACTAGATTCTAATCTGGAATCACATTTTTCTGTGTTTCTTTCCTAATCCAGATTGCTGTTGTACTGAAAATTCATAGTTAACTCTAGTCCACACAGGATGTGTAGGGCCATGGTGGTTGTATATGGGTGGACACTGTTAGTGTGCAATTTAGGGCGGCTGGTGACATTTGAAAGTGGTGGGGCGTAAAATGATTGGCATACTGCACTGTAGTGAGCGAGAGTAGCGAGCGAGCCCGAACAACCTAAGAGGGGTTCTCCACCCGAGAAAATTTTGGGAAAAAAGCGGAAAAATTTGCATTTTCAAGCAAATTTGAGAAAGCAGAAAGGTTAATAAAGCAATTGTGAAAGTGCAGTTATTACATTAATAAAGAGATGTCATATAACATAGGTAGCTGCTTATTCAGTATAACCACAGAGCTTCATAACAGACTTCAAGATACAATGCATTTCTGAGTACCTCACAGATGTTTTTTATTGAACAAACAACTAAACTGGTCGCAAAGTAGCTGCATTGAACATATTGTTTACTTTTTGTAAATGAAATCAGCACGTCTCTCTTTAAGTGCAGCAAACTTTTCAATAATTTTAATGTTAAAGTCTGGTATTTTTTTAACTAGCTTGCTCTCTATAGAGAGCATTGCCAAAGCATTGAGTCTTTCCTCAAGCATGGTGTTTCTCAGGAAAGTCTTAATCCTCTTTAAGGTTGAAAAACATCGTTCTGACTCTGCTGTTGTCATAGGTGTAGTTATGACAATTTTTAGTAAAGCCACTGTCTCTGTAAGTGACTTTTCCATATTAAGTTTATGTATTAAAGCCAGCAAAGAAATGGCACTTTTGGCCTTCCGGTACACAGGCATTGCGTACAGTACAGTCAACTCAGTTCTCAGCTCCTCTTTTTGATCATAGGATAAGCTTCCACAGCCTCATTCAGAGCACGCTCAGGGAAAGATTCATCATATTTTGCAAACTGTTCACTTTGCAATAATGTGGCACTCACCAAATGTTTTGTGAAAGAAAAACGTACTTGTGCCTGCACAATTACAATGTCACATATCTCCTTTGCAATTCGGACCAGAGTGGTGATGTTTTTCCTGCGGTTTGAAAAAGTAGAATGCTCTGGCAGTTTGCTGTCTAAATTGTCAACCCCATCTCTCACTTTGCTTATGCTTTGTACAAACATATTGGTATATACTTGCACTTTGACAGTATCTATCTCTCGTGCTTGTAACTGATTGTATAACAGGTCGACAGCTACCATTATATCATGAAATAAAAACAGTAAGAACTGAAACTGTCTTGTAGTGTTCTAGCAAAGCCACGGGCTTCAGTCTGACTTTTGTAATCAAACTCATCATTGTCTTCTATGGCGGCAAAACATTTCTCAAGGTCCTCCCTATGTTCATAGATTAGGTTGACTGTACGGATGTTAAAGTTCCAACGAGTTGAGGATCCCCTTGGAACGCTTTTGTCCACAATCTCATGAAGTGCTTCCGTTCTTTTGGGGGAACGTGAGAAGAATGCTGCCATGCCTCCTACATCCTGAAAGAAAATTCGTGTCTCGGTGATCTTTGATACTGCCTGTTGCATAATAAGATTAAGTTGGTGGGCGTAACAGTGCACATAATGAGCATTAGGGTACACATCTCGAATTCTTTTCTGTACTCCACTAAGGCTTCCACTCATTACGGACGCACCATCATAGCTTTGTGCGATAAGTTTTTTTTTTGAGGCAGCTCTGGAAAAATTAAGCTCAGTTGCAGCAGTATAGCTGCAGTAATGGTTTCTGCACTAGAGTCTCTTAAATGTGTGAAACCATAGAACCTCTCCACAACTTGTCTGTCATTGTCAAGGTACCGAAACACTAATACGGACTGTGTTTTAGTGGCCACATCAGTGGTGTCATCAGCTTGAATAGCCACAAAGTCTGTGTTTTGCAACTCTTGCACAATATGGCTTCTCATAATTTCGAGCATACACTCAAGGAGTTCATTTTGTATTGTTTTAGAGGTGCCCTTAAAGACTGTAGCACTTGCTAAATGTGCTTCCATTTCCTTGTCTATGCTTGCTATTAAATCCACAAGGCCTCTGAATATTCCAGGTTTTGAGGAACTTTCTGATTCATCATGGCCTCGCAATGCCAGTTCGAAAGCACCACAGAAACGAATGCAATCAATTATTTTGGATAGAATCTGTCTGTTCCTATCAACTGCTTCATTGTGTTTCTGTATTGTTTTGCGGTATGCATCGTTTATCTGCTGCTCAATCGGTGTGTCTTCCCCCAACATTCCCAGTCTCGACAGGTTTTCCATATGCTTTCTTGTGTGTGCATGCTTCTTTATTTTTTCAGACAAATGCTTCAAGTCTGTTACTCCTTCATTTGTCCAAGAAAACTCACCACCAAACAGCAAGCAGGGGAAGCAGAACAGAGAATTTCTTAAAGGGCACCCTGTAAGCCAATCAGCTTTTGTGTACCAGGCGTTTGAGAATGTACGTGTGGACAATTTTCCTCTGTCCTGTGAAGTTTTCTGTAGTTTTATGTCAGGCCGATGAGGTCCTAATTGCTTTATATGTAGTTTCTCTTCAAGTGGCCGTGCCTGGAATGACCTTCTAATTAGCTGTTCTACTGTATTCATCATGCCGATGCTGGCCTTACCAATATGAAAGAAACCTGTCAATAATCAAAGTACAACGTATAAGGTGTGGTGCAATAATATCAAATTTCAGTATAAATAAATATATCTTGTGCAGTATCGCAATAAATCTCCAACAGCTCCCCTTTGCACAACATGACTGCTAAAAATACAGCCTTACTGGCTGCTGCCTCTGTGTGCTATAGTGGTTGCTGAAGGCACTGAAACAGACACTGCTTGAGGGCCTTGAACAAGGCAAGGGATAGATAGTGGCTTTAACAACCGTTATTGCCCAAAGCACAGGGCTAAGGCTATTAGTAAATTCCATCCACTGAGGGTACAATGTTTAGAATGTGCACCCACCCCAACCACCATGTAGAGTGACCACATACATAGCCCTAACTCCAATTTAAAAAAATATAGCATCAGTTTCCTTACCTTTAACACTGGTGTTTGCTGGGTCGTAGCCGGGGTGAAAGAGCAGCAAGGAGGTTGGGGCCTCTTGTTCTTCGCCGAAAAATTGCCCAAAAATTTGGTAATGGTTGTCAGGCTTTACCAGGTGCTGAAAATAAAAATAGAACTATTTAGTTTTGAAACATGAGGGTAATGAAACAAAGACTGGGGGGAAAAAACATAACGCTCCAATTTTTGCAGTTTGCATGCAGCCCTTAGATGACAGTTAATACTAGCTCACTGTTGTATGTTAGGATTTTAACTTACAAACTGCAAGTAACAAAAGGATCTCTCTGACAAAACAAGCAGTGACTGACTGACCTATTTACATCATGTGCATTTTGTGATCTGCACCAGGTACATGTTCTTTGCAGCAGGCACATTAACCTTCTGCACTACCTTTCCATCAGACGTGCTATAATGTGATGCTGA
Organism: Calotriton arnoldi; assembly: GCA_963921515.1. Classification (NCBI taxonomy): domain Eukaryota; kingdom Metazoa; phylum Chordata; class Amphibia; order Caudata; family Salamandridae; genus Calotriton; species Calotriton arnoldi. Next base: position 772,084 of record CAWUFW010000363.1, read on the forward strand.
CGAATTGCACACGTTACACAGAAACACGTAGATACCAAAACAAGCTGGCACCTGCCAACTCCCTCCACACAAACCAGCAACATACACATATATAACCCGCGCAGTTACACCTGCATACAAGCACGCCTACATGCATACACGCCACAAGCAAATCCACACCTCCACTCCACACACAGACGCCTACACTTACAGACCTCTATCACCCACTCCACACCGGCCAAACAAATCGACGCAAGGGAAGGACATAAGAAAGAAAGATGGGACAACATTGGCGGGGTGCAAACTCCACACCAGGAAACAATGGGATGACGTGAAAACACCATACAAGTACTGGGCAGTTATAGGTTAAGCAAACATGGTCCTGGAGCACACCCTGTTTTTCTACTCTCATTCCATTTGACTTTTTATCTAGTTTAGCGTGCATACACTCGTGTGTGTGCCGTTCCATTTCACACAAGTACTTTAAATTCATGAAGGGTGATGGCCCGCACCTTGCAGGTTATCGCGAGTTGCACAGCTGTATGAACTATAGTATTCCAAATAATTCACTTTCACCAAAATTATTCCAAGTTTTATCCGTTTTATTTCCATGTTTTAGATGATGAGTAGAAAAAGAGGGTGTGCTCCAGGACCATGTTTGCTGAATTGTACCACACTGTTCCAACCTGTTCAGCACCCCGCAGAAAAATTGAGATTAATAATAAATTGCACGAAGGTCACGCCAAGGACTATTCACCAAGTTACAGATACAGAGGACTGTTGGATCACGTACAAGTCGCTTGTTTCACACAACTGCGGGACACTAAATCATGATTTTAAATGTTCCAACTTGATATGGGAGGAGGAATGTTTATTGCGTATGGGTTGTTTTTTTGATATATTGAAGGTTTTTTGTGCTTCAGATACTGTTGGGAACGGGACGCTAATGGGGAGGGGTGATGCAGACACGTGATTGATTGCATAAACACGTTACAGGTGGGTGGGTTACGTAACTTTAATTAGAGCGGGTTTCAGGCGTACGGGTGAAACGGATGTCGGATATGGAGGTCGGTACATGGCAGGTTTACATCAGGTACGAACTATAGTTGGATAGGATTAAATAATGATCCGTTAACGCATGAGGAGCCAGAGGGCTTGTGTAAAGGATGTTTCAAGTGCAGTAGAGGGGAATATTGGGAGTTATTAAAGTTACAAGATTGGGTAGAGTACGATTTGGGGAGGTTTGGATTTACGCTTAGGTTTAAGTTATTTAAAAGATTTGTTTGATGACACATGATTACAGGGTGGTTTTATTCAGTTTTAATAGGTATTGTTGTTATGATGCTGGGGTAGAATCAATGAACACGGGGTGTGTGTGGGATTATAAATTAGCTGTCACTCGAATTTGAAGTGGGTATATTATTTAAAGTATTTGTGAATTACACTGCGTGTTAATTTAAAGTGACTGATACATGTATATTTTCACATCATAGATACCCCTGACGAAGGTTGTTACCGAAATGCATTGGCTGTGATGGAACTCTGGCATAATTTGGAGGACTCGAAATTCAAACAAATGCTTATGTTTAGGCCTGGATAGGCAATCATGAAGTAATTACATGCATCAGTTTAAAATGAATTTCGTGGCTTTGGAGTGACAATGAGACTTGGATAAAACATGGAAATAAAACGGATAAAACTTGGAATAATTTTGGTGAAAGTGAATTATTTGGAATACTATAGTTCATACAGCTGTGCAACTCGCGATGACCTGCAAGGTGCGGGCCATCACCCTTCAGTTATAGGTTAAGCCATTCAAAACAGGGAATAATTGCAAACCCGGTTTTGCTGGGCTAAATCATGTATATAATTCTCTTTTCTGTGACAGCAAGTGCTCCCATACCACTGACAATGAGTAGGTATAAAATCAGAGCGGCAGCATATGATGGGTGGGGGAAAAGCAAAGGGGTAGCGAGGATGACGGGGGATAGGGCAGGCTGCGGGCTGGCAGCATCCGGAAGCAGGAACAGTGTGCCACGGGCCCACGTTATAATCAGAAAGCTTTTTCCCAGCCGGGGGTACCGCACAGCCAGAGTCCTAATCGGGGCCCACGTGACACAAATTTGCATACTCGCAGTGGAGGACTGCGTGCCGGTTTGGCTGGTGCACGTGGTGTTGAGATGTGTCTGTTTTCTTTTGCATCACGCATTTTACACACGTCCCTGCCAAGCCACTGGACTCACCGGCTGCAGCGCCAATGTTTAGGATGGGTGGGGCATGTGGATATCTGGCAAAGTATGCTTCAATCTGCGGAAGTCTGCGCCTCCCAATGCCGTTTATCAGCTTTGGCTCCATGCAAAACATATGCAAGGCCGTGCCTCTGTCCCCTTAGCAGGAGTCTATCAGCGCCACACTGTGTGGAGGAAGGTCGGCCTCGCCTTTAAGAAGTTTAACACTGAACCAGGATTGATTATTATCACCCATTACAACTATTATGTTTCATCCTTTTCCTCTTTTGTAATTTGGCAAGAAAGTTAAGAATTCGTAGGTCAGATTTCATACATTTGCTGTGTGTTCTGACAGTTTTTCAACATCTATTCTGATCAGCCCGTCAAAAAGACATTTTACACTAACTGACAGGTGCAAAAAGTGGATTTTTGTAGAGGCTGTTCAGTGATATCATTTTTGCACTAGTTTGCTATTGCAGTTGAAGGTGGACACTAATAACTCCTTGCAGGGTGGCTCACAGACCCTTGGCCCAACCCAGGCAGACTCCAATTAAGTCATAACTGTGACAGTCTGAAAATATTGCTGTCACTAAAAAGAAAAAAAGACTATTGGACTGGCTCTTTTTCCAACAAAATAGAAAATAATAGTCACGGCCACTTCAGACATAATTTAATTATTGCCGCATTTAGTAGTGTATGGTGGTGTTGTGTTTAATAGTAGCCAATTAATATAAAACATGTTCATCAGATATTATTTCACGGTTGAAACAATAAAAGGATAACAAAGCTAATAAGTTAGCTCAGTTGGTTGAGTGCTCGCTGCACAGTGTGCGCTGCCTGAAAGGCCATAGGTTCGAAGTTGTGGGAAGGCACACACTCTGACACTCAGCCTTTTAATGTCTGATAAACAGAGCCATCCCGGTGTTATTACACGCATCATCACGTCTAAGACAGTAAAGCAATGCCTCTTCTGGCGAGCTGGCATTTTGTGACTGCGGTTATTGCTAATTAATGTTTATTGTTTATCAATCGGTGCAGGCCTGAATCGGTGTAACAAATCCCCGTCCTTCGCCACAAATCTGCAACGAGGGGGCAACTCCAGCGCGGAAGATGAAGGAATGTGAAGGTTCCTGTAACTCACATCACATGAAGAAAATGTAAATGGGGAAATTCTAATTCTGTAGCTCGTATGTATGACTGCTTAATTCTTTACTGTAAAGCTCGTACATGCTTTACTTCTCTTCTCTTCTGCAGACCATGCAAGCCAAGCACTTTCCTTTGCCACTGCAGCTGCCCTGTCTTGGTACTTCTAGCATGAGAAAAGGAGAGCAGAGAGGATATTGGGTACTGGTACTGGTAAACTGCAGCTGGTTATGCCTGGCCCTGTTTGCCGCTTTTATAGTAAGAACAACTTTACTAACTTCTTCCTTCTCAAAGCTGCCAAACAGTTTAAGAAAACACGCAATTTTGAAAGAGCTAAGTTTTGCACATTTGCAAACACCCGATAAATTTTCAATTTATTTGTAAGATTCAATCATAAACCTGTTTACAGCATTCGTCATTCGGACTGCCTATGATGCCCAACTAACTATATGCTCCAATCGGCTTATTTTTGCAGGTTGAAGAACCTGCGCGGTGGAGGAACTGCTGCTTCGTTTTGATATTTAGTTGAGACCCGCTAGCTAAACTAAATAAGAAGAAACATCTCTAACAATTGCATTTTTTTTTTTATATATATATTGCGCGAACTCGACCCAATGGTTTTTGAGTGCTTTACATGAGCACCAGTTACGTCACACAATTATTTGGTTGGCGCAGGGAGGTTCAGTGATTTGCCCAGAATCACAGGATGTTGTTGAGCCGACGCCGAGGCTTGAACCCGGTTCTCCGACTCCAAGGTCGGCAGCTCTAGTCGTACGGCTGCATCCTCTCCCCTCACCTAAAGAAAGGTTTATTCTGTTCACTTTTGTTCCTATCTCGAACTAGCTGTATGTGACATTTGCGCTCTCACAGTCTCACTACACCAGGAGGATTCGTTGTTTGTTACATATCTAACTTGTGTTCCATACGTAACGTTTTAACGTTAAACATGTCCCAAATAACAATTCCTTTACTACTCCTTCTGTAGCCTTTTAAAACATGAATTTGTCACCAGTTGAGGCCTCGGCGCCTCAAAATCTATTAATGAAAGATCTGGAGCGCAGAACCTTCCATAGGTTATGAGATGCTTGCATGAAAATAAATATTCGGAGTGAAACATATCCGCACACTTACATAAAGGTTCGGTTGTCAATTATTATTGTCTTGAGCAGGGATCCACGTATCGGCACACGCACCCCAGTAGTACACCGTCACCGCCACGAGTGTTGAGTGTGTGGCGCGGTGACGACAAACTGCAGACAGGGTGCGCACCTCAAAGGCGAAATGGCCAATCACTGTTCACATAATAAGCCACAGTGATTGGCCATAGTTGCGCGGCACCCAATGCTTTGTTTGCAGGCTGTCTGGTGTCTAAGCCAATCCAGAGACGCTGCATTAGCAGCGCCTGGATTGGCTAGAGCACGAATAGGGCTCGCCCATAGGAGAGACCGGGGGCTGCTGCCTGAAGCAACCCTCGGCCTCCGGGGTCCCCCTCCCTCGCTCTCCTGCTCAGTAGTGGCTGGCTGGCTGACAGTGCTGCAGTTCGGGCCGGTCATAAAAATGACCAGCCCAAACTCGAGCATGCGCATTACGCGCCGCCGCCGCAGTGAAATGTGTGTCACACTGTCACTCAAACCATAGACTAGAGTGCTCGCCCCCGGCCCCACCCCTTCATCGGCCGACGGATTGCCGGCTCTCAAGTCAACCTGACTTTGACTTGCGTACTGACCAGGGTCTGCGCGAGACAATTTAATTAGTTTTTAGCAATGAAGCAATTTAATCTGAAATTGCTTCATTGCTTGCACCGTGACCGCACGTCTAGTGGGCCAACGCCCCAGCGCCCCAATGGATGCACCGCCGCTGTGCAATTACAGGGTTCGTTAATGCTCAAATATGCAGTGTCTTTGAGGGCAGTATCAGGGTGGCAATTTTATGGTGGGCTGTGTCCAAGTTGGCAATTGCATAACAAACTTTGTGTGTGTTTAGTGTCAGAGGGGCAAGAAGCCTCTGATAGCCAAGCATAGTTATACATTATTATCTATAGCGTCCTATCTCTGACTAATTCACTAAACCACAAGCTGAAGCATGGTATCACAGCAAGATAAGAGCGGAAATCTGGTCATCACGCACAACACGAAACATGGATGCCCAAAGAAGTATTATTCTACTCCTCTGCATAGCGCTTTGGCATCTCAGCAAATGAATAATGCACTTTATAGCTACAAATACAATCTAATGCAACAATATATGTTTGTCCCACATTCAGATCTGGTCCGCATCTCTGATAACTGAACAGATCCATGTATGGGCAACAGTTCTATGTGGGAATGGATCACAAGTCTTTATTCCCTTTAACATCTGCAACCCCAAGATAGATGGAGAACCCCAGATAAACTATAACTCTACTCACCCTTGGCTTTTCTTTCTACAGGGTTCCAGGGGTAGGTCTTGCGGTGTGTCTTGATTCACCCCCATCTTTGAGCGCTTCTTGTCCTGTCTTTGACCAATGTGCTACTTGGTCATGTTGACCCTCTCACATTTTCTCCCTTACGCTCATGCACTAAATAGTGTCACCTGGAGGACATCAATAATTGAATATAAAGGGCCTGATTTGTTGCATAAATGCCAGTGCACAGCTATAAACAGAATTCTACATTTGTATATTTATTGTATTGCAATAGTGCTTTGCACATCATTTCACATGTTTCAAGTAGGGGTGGGCAGAATGTTCTGTTCCGCCTGCGGAATTGGTGGAATGTTGGCCCCTCTGCATTACTTTTTAACGCAGAGTTCTGGCCAAATTCCGCCAATTGCCACATGGTGGAAATTTAGTGAGATTTGGTGTCCCCTAGCATGATTTTCTAATGTGTTGGTTGCCGTCGTTCACAAGCGTTTATGGTCAGAGGGCTGCTGTTTGTTTAGATTTGCTACAGCTAGAGTTGATATTCTACTGGAGCAGCAGCAAAACCAACTTGAATGGCCAAGCGCTCTTGCACAACGCATGGTGCCATTTGTGCTGATTTTCAGCGCTGTTCGCACTATCAGTGCTAAATTGCAGAAATCCCTGGAATTTTGCATAGTTTTTCTGTAACTCTGGGGATTTCCCTAGTGATAAGTGGCCTAGTACTTGTTGCAGTGCCTGCTCTTGGTATCGGACGTACCACTTCAGGGTCATTCACCAAAGGTCCTGTCCCCAACAGACTCTGGTGGCACTCCACTTACACATTGTGCTGATACCCCCACAATCCCACAGACAATACTTTCACACCAGCAGCAACTCAATCTGTTCAGGGCCCCATCCAGAAGGGTAAAGTCAGGCCCCTGCAGACTCATGTGTGGAATCCTTCAGCGGGCAGCTGACTCATTACTAGACTCCTGAGGGGGCACCCAACTGGTCCTAACTACTATTCTGCAGTGCCCACTGAATGGCTGATGCACCCCCTCTCCACCATAGTGAAACAACGAAGTGAGACTCAGCCTCCGGCTTGCCTTTGATATGGTAGATGCACTCTCCATATTGCACCCTGCTGGAAGTGTCGAGGTTGGAAAAAATAATAGCTAGCCTTGATGAAGGCTTGTATAGCCCCAAAACAAATCCTACTACTGGCTGGTAATCAGGCCCAAAAACTAGTCTGGATTCTGCCAAGCATGGGAACCCAACATAAATGTGTTACTGCTATCGCAATCCTGAACACACACATTGAGCCTCTTGTACTCTTTGATTTATGAGCAACTACTATTGTGATAGGCGCCAAATTAGACAGCAGTGAGTCTGCTGAGACACCATGCCTGGATCTGTGAGTTCATCAACAAATACATGACGGTGGGGAGTCTGTGCCCAAGATAGGATTCATGCCCAACTCATCCAAGGTTGTCAGCCTGTGAATCAGAGAAGCTCATTCTCTGTGATCCGAACATGTCCCTCCTGAACATCCTCTCCCCAGGTGACTCCATCCAATGGTCAGAAGAAAGAGCAGTGCACACAGAGTCTGCGTTTACTGAGGCAACCATCAGATCTGAATCAAGGACTTCATAAGTATGCTGTCCACCTGAGATCCTAAACCACAGAGACAGAAGTTGAAACTCAAGTGGAAATTGTGGAGCCTCAACCTTCATGCAATAGAATGCCAGGCCGTAAGGATAAAATGTTCCACTAGTTGAAAGGCCAATCTCTTCACAAGTATTTGCTGGTCTGGCCCTGTAATACAGTGAAAACAATGGCCCAATGGTATATTCACGCAATTCATCCCAGATAATATACAAAAGATATGAATCAAAACAATTCCAGAGAGATGATTCGTGTCAGTGGCATGACAATGGTGATAGCGGCTTACAAAGCACAGAGGACAAGGTCATATCCCAAACACCAAGTCACGAGTAAACACAGGAGCACAGGCACTTCTGTGAACATTTATCTCACACGAACATTTGCTATTCTATCAACTGATGCCTACCCTGGTTCTAGCGGAAATATGCTTCTATGCCTATGGCCACACATTACCCAGCCTGGTAAGTGGAGTCTCTGTCACTGATATATCAAGGAAACCTCCTCAACTTCCAAACTTATTAAACTCTACACCTCATAGGGGAGGATTAGGAGTCACTTTGTACAGTACAATGCAATTATGAGTTAAACCCCAAGGAATAGGAATTACTGTGTGCGACTAGATTTACCAGTTGTACAACCACACAGAATTCTACATTCTGTGGGGTTTAATGCGTAGGTTTGCCACCTCCTTTAAGTAGGCGGTAAGTGTTTGCTGTGCCCTCTGTGTGAGGTATGGGTGAAGGGTGGGGGTGTGGAGAGGAGGAAGATAGGAGAAGTGAAGTTCTGTAATGGGGCAGCTTTTTATGCTCCCCCAACAGAAAAAATTGAAAGAATTTTGGCTACTGCTTCAGCCAATGCCTCATGCAGTCTTTCCAGGCATATTTACAGCCAGGTAAAAATTGTTCTTTTATTCCCACATCTGGGAAAACCAGGTGCAGGAACACCAGCCCGCTAGGAGTTACGCAATGTGGAATTCCATACAGTAATTCCACTCCGCCTGTAGGAAATTGGGTAACTGGTTCAGGAGGTGAAACCCTACTAAAGCAGCAACCACAATTCTTGTCTGGGTGAAACACAAGCAAATCCCAAATTAACCTTTGCTTGACTCTCTGGTAGCTTGGCACAAAAGCAGTTAGGCTTAACTTAGAGACAATGTGTAGGGCATTTATGCAGGACACAAACAGTAATAGAGTGAAAACACAAAAGAAGAAAATTCCCACACCAATTTAGGAAAATAGAGTAAAATCTAATCAATTATTTAACACACATTCACTCAGTGGAACAGGAGAGATGCAATTTTAAACGTTTAGGAAAAATAGTGCTTAAAAACACAAAGAAACAACTGTGGTTATCTGGTTGCACTGGACCTGGATAAAGTCACAAGAAATGTACCTTAAATCCTGTTTGCGGGACGTCGTGCAGTGGCGGTCCGAAAGAGTGATGCGAGGTCCTGCATCAAGGATGCATCACACAGCATCGGTTCCATTGAGCTGTGAGGGCTGCCATGGAATTTGCGTCGTGGCTGCGTCGGGTTCAATGAGGTGCTGCGAAGAGCTCAGTCAGGTTTGGGACATGCTGCATCAGTTCTGGTAGAGACCACAGTTGGACTGGCAGAGCACCTATAGCCCCATTTCCAAGGGTCCAGGACTGGAGGGACACCACTTGCGGCGTTAGGACTCACATCAGACAGGGTCCAAGTGCAAAGGTTAAGATAATTGGAGCCTTTTCTGTATCTGAGGCTCTGATCAAGAGTCCTGCCAACTAGCCCTTGGACTCACTCTGGTGGTCCTGTGTTCAAGATGTGGGTCCAGTCCTTCTCACTCAGGCAGTAGAGTAGCACAGCAGCCCTTCTTCTGAGTCTTCTACAGGTCCAGAAGTGTGCTGAACAGTTGGGTCTGAGGGTCCACAACTTATACCTGGTGCCTAGTTTGAAGTAGGAGAAGCTTCTAGAACCCTCCCGCTATAGAGGTGTTTGGAATTTCCTGCCTTCCTACCCTGGCCCTAGCTTGTCTGGGGGTACAAAAGATTAGTGTGAACCCCTTTGTGAGTGTGCTGAGGCAGAGTCTTTGCAATGTGCAAGTGTGGTAGGTAATAGCTCCGCCCTCCTCTCAAGTCAGAGATGGCCCATCCTGCCAACACCTATTCCCTCTTTGTCTCAATGTTTGGGAAATACACAAAGACCACCTGCAGCTACACCTAATTATGTGACCCAGGATACAGGCTGCAGGCACCAAATGGTTGAGACAAGATACCAACTTTCTAAAAGTGGGAATTTCAGAATTGTGACTTAAAATCCAATTTTACCATTAAAGAAGGTTTTTTAAAATTACAGTTCTTTACACACCTAAATCAACATTCTTACCTGTTCCCAATTGAAAGTTATCACTTATTAAATGTAAAACAGTAACTAATGATAGCCTATGGAGTGGCAGGATCTGATGTAGTGAAAAAGGAATTTAAGAGGTTTTTCACTACCAGGACAAGTAGAAGTTAAATGTAAATGTCCAACTTTTTAAATACACTGCACCCTGACCTATGGACTGTTTAGGGCCTACCCTAGGGGTGACTTACATGTATTAAAAAGGAAGGCTTAGGCCTGACAAAAGGTTTATTTTGCCAGGTCGAAATGGCAGTTTAAAACTGCGCACAGGCCGCAATGGCACAATAAGTACTGCATGCCCACTAGTAGCATTTAATTTTCAGTCTCTGGGTATATGTAACACCACTCTGCTAGGGACTTAAAAGCAAATGAAATGTGCCAATTGGGTATAAGTTAATTTAACCATGTTGAGAGGAGTGAGCACAAGCACTTTCGCCCCGGTTAGCAGTGGAAAAGTGTGCTGAGTCCTAAGGCTACCAAAAATGAAGTGAGCAAAAATAGGAGGATTGAAGATAAAAAATTGGGGAGAATCAGGGAAGGATGTCAGGTTCAATATTAGGTCATAGATTTTACATTCAGTATTCAAAAATGAAAAACAGAGGACATACTCAAGATAGCTAAAACGATTTTCAGTTGTCTAACAGAAAAATCAAACTCCACATTGACCACACAATGTAGCTCATTACCCTGGTGCACCACCACATAGATTTCAACATATGGAGGAAGGCTGAAGAGGAAGCAGAGAAACCTGTGAAAAAGAGATCATTAAAAATGTCAAAGAATTGACCCTGTAAGTCTGTCCAATCATTTTAGCACAAAGATTGAACCCAAGAGCACTGTGGTCTGCATGGACATGCACCTACACAATCAGGTATGAACATGGACAATTCTCCAAAAGTAACCTGGAATATGAGTAGTATCAAGAGTATTGGTCCATTACCGCATTTTTGACTCATAATGTTGTATGCAAATGGAAGCACCAAAACGTTTAGTGCGTTTGAGGTATTTAAAAACTATATCAGAAACTTCATGTCAGGACTAGTAGACATTATCAGTGTCAGGTGCACACCTTTGTTCTCACAGACGTTGTTGAGCAACATATGACAGACTATAAGCTTTCTGAAAAGAAGAAATTGTGATTTAACAGTGTCAATGCACCAACATTGAGTTGTTTGTCTACCATTTCTCAGCAGAGGCAACAGTTCCTGAAGCCAAGGAAGTGGCAGATGACAGAGCCACTTCCGCCATCCCCGGTTGGTGTTCAAAGCAAGATACACACCGCAGATCCTTCTTCAACACTAGCATGTTTCTGGCTTAGCCTTTACAGGCCCTACTCAAGGGAACTTTAGTCAGGGAGAGGACTGAAGAATACTACCAATATTCCCAGTCCAAGAAAAGATACGCTGTTACCATACACCAGTGTTATATATTGTCACTCCAACTGAACCATTGACATTGATGAAAGCCCGAGACGTAGGGGGGTGCGCTACTCTAAAAGCAGGCAGGAATAAGATATGTGGGGGGAGGGGGTCCATTGACTATGCCCCTTGTGCACTCATTGCTGCTTATTGAGCAACACTACTACCACATTAAAACAAGCTTTGGCAATGCCTATATGGGTGAGTGAGCGGGTGTGTGAGTAGCTGTAGGGGTGACTGATTCAGATTATGGCTGGCTGAATGAGTGGGTGTGTAAGTGTCTATATGTCTGTTTGACTGGATGTGAGAGTGGCTATATTGGTCAGTGAGTAGGTGCATGAGTGGCTGTATATGTAAGTTAGTGGTTGCGTTAGTGGCTGTATGGATCAGAAAGTAGGTTTGTATGGGTCTGTGAATGGGAATGTCAGAGTAGTTGTGAGGGAGTGGCTATATGAGATGTTGTTTGGGGGTGTAAGTGGGTGTGTGAGTGGTTCTGTGGATGACATCATCAGTGATGTCATTTGAGATGTCATCAGTGATGTCACTGACCATGTCATGAGGGATTTTATATGTGAGGTCATAAGCAGTGCATTGCGGGGGTGAAAGTAATAGTTAGCTCAGCTAAACATAACTGCTGAATTTCTCTGATGTTGTACAAGTGAAATGTGAGCCTAACTAGAACGTCCCTGTAACCTTTGGTTTTTTTCAGTGAATTTCAACTTTAAAAAAAATGTGTTTCCTATCTGTGACCTATTGAGGTTTAATTTCTGTGAAACGAGCATCATGCCAGAATGAATCCTGCTGTGCGTATTTATCCAACCATTTTGTGCAACACCTCTACCCAACTGGAGTACTTTCTACTGGCTAATTAGTAAGTGCTACCCCGTTGAGTGAATGTATAGTACATCTCCTACACTACAGCTGTGTGAAGAATGCAGAGGAAATGTGTCCAGTGTCCTGGTTTGTCTGTAACTTGCACAAGGGACTAGCTTATTCTCTTGATAAACACGGCCAAAGAAACAGCAGAAGTGCTATTCAATGAAATCCAACAAATGGAATTACAACTCAAAGGCACCATCTCCCTGACTGCATATAAAACGAAACTTGAGGAGGTCAACAAAAAACACTCAGCGAGACTAGAGTAGGCATCTTGAAGTACAAAATTAACAAGCTAAGGAAGGACATGGAACGATTTACACATGAAAGGGTATATCCGTACCTGGCAGATGAATACACGACAACAGTACCAAAGAAGAACATTAAGAGAGGAACCAAGGTATGGCGACAAGGAACTTACGAGTGGAACTCAAACTCAGACGAATGGAGCAACACAGAGTATTCAGACTCTAGTGGCTCAAGTGAATTATCAAGACCAAGACCTAGACAACACCGAGGTAGGGGTTTTCTCGCACAATCAACCACCGCCAACCTGTGGTGGCCACCACAACCCTGGGGTTACCCAGTCCAAACATTCCAACCACCTCCCTTTGGAGGCATGGGTTATAAGCCTTTTTTTGGGCAGGGCCGTGGCAGAAGTAGAAGAAGAAGACGAGGGACCAGGGCAACACAGCCAGACCGAGCAGACCAGGAGAGACCACACATACAGTGGGACCCGGCGATCGAACGACGGGTGACGAGGAGCATGTCCAAAGACCCGCCGCCCTCGACGAGCCAGACGTCAACCTAATAGTAAATCTCAGTCAGAAAACCTTGACCCCTCTTGAGACCGAAGTCTTTAATAAGGGCTTGGGTTTTGTGCCCACGCACCTGGGTGACGATTTCATAACACACATTGAACTATCTAAATTCTTCAGAAAAATTTGACTGTCCTTTTTCTTTGACAAGCAAGACGATGATCACATTGACCTCAATGTCAACACTGGACTCAGGAACAAATCCACCTTCAACCCTCCACTGCATCTAGTTCCACCAGAAGTGGCCACTTTCGAGAAAGCTGTAATCAAGGATTTTGAACAACAGAAAACAAAGGTGAAGCATCCTTTTTGTAATATCACAAAGGCAGAAAGAGACTGCCTCAAGGATCTAGGATCTAATGAGACAATAACTATTAAACCAGCGGATAAGGGTGGAGCCATAGTGATTATGAACAGCACAGATTACCATCAAGAATGCCTCCACCAACTTAGTGATCACCGGTATTACCAACGCTTACAAAGTGACCTAACTCAGAGATTACAGAAAACCATCAAGACTCTGGTGGAGAGAGGGTACGAAGCAGGCTGGATAACGAGGAGTGAATTTGAGTTTTTACAACCAACTCATCCCAAGATTCCATATTTTTATATACTCCAGAAGATTCAGAAACCGACAAGACCACCTCCTGGAAGATCTATAGTGTCTGGGATCGGCTCACTCTTGGAGCCTTTATTGAAATTCAGGGGGACCATTAGAGATCTACTTAATTCTGGAACACGAAAGGGCATGACACCAACCTCGTTCTTATTAGAGTGTGCAACTATTGCAATGAAAGAGAACTTTTTCCAATACCAAGTTCACTTATATTGGCAAACTAATCGTACTTCAATGGGGAGCACCTTTGCCCCAAGCATGGCAAATCTATATATGCACAATTTTGAAACGTCTTGCATCTACCCTCCAGATAACCCATACACAGAGAATTTGAAAATCTGGAAGAGGTATATCGATGACATTCTGGTGATCTGGGAAGGCGGCACAGAGACACTCCACGCATTCTCAGGCTGGCTGAACACCAGGAACCCAAATCTAAGATTTACCTGCGAATACAGTAATGATTCCTTACCATTCCTGGATCTCTTACTATACTCCAAAGAAGGTGGAATTCATTCAGAACTCTACACCAAGCCCATGGCTAGAAATTCCCTTCTGAGCCACAATAGCTTTCATCCTTGAGCATTAAGGGATAATCTGCCAGTAAGGCAATTTTTGAGATTAAAGAGGAACTGTACTGAAGTAAAGAAGTTCAAAGAACATGCAACAACACTCAGCACCAACTTATCCCAAAGAGCATACCCAGAAGATCTAATCAACAGGGCAGCCAAACGGGCCAGAAATAATAATAAAGAGGCCCTCCTAGAGACACACGTCAAACAGCATGACGACAGACTAGTATGTGTAGGGACTTACAGTCATCTGACAAATACAGTGAAGAGAATTGTGACAAAAAATTGCCCATATTGAATACAGGAGAAAGGAATTGCAACAAACCACTTTTTGCACACAAACGTAGTAAAAACATCAAAGATATGTTAGTCCATACGAGACCACGTACAGAACAAACCCAGTTGAGACAGAGCACACTTTGGTCTCTACCACCGGTGACAGGACACTTCCCATGTGGGTCATGTTCAGTTTGCCCATACACAATAACAACAACTAAGATTGATGTGGGCCTACGGACGCCTTGGGAACTTCCCAGGCATACAAACTGCAACACGGAAGGGGTAATATACTTATTGAGATGCCCATGCAGTTTAAATTACATTGGGATGACAACACGCAAGGTCCGCACAAGGATCATTGATCACCGCAGCTCTTTGCGGTGTAAGAAAAACAATACAAAACTGACTAGGCATTTTTTGGAGCATGCCCACACTGAGAACGATATCACCTGGCTGGCATTAGACAAACCTAACTACACCCCCACAATGGGGACTTTGGAGTTGGTTCTCTTTCATAGAGAACAACGCTTGGTATATAGGCTGAAGAGTGACAGTCAAGGGTTAAATGACGATATACCCTGGACGAGCCTGGGATACTGATGAATCATCATGCCTCTTTGTCGCTCTTTGAAATTCACCTGTAGCAGGGTGTTATGGAGTGAGCTTCATATAGCATATATACAATATATTATACGAGGGTAGAATCCACTCGGGCCTCGTGGACACAGTTCTGGTACATCTTCACCTGGACTTTAATATGCAAGCCCAGTCCTAGCATACGATTCAGAGTACCAAACACACAACCACTATGTGAGCATGTGCCCACCAACAGTACACAGTTTTACCTATAGAAACCATCTAGACGTGGGTGCTTGCGTGTCCTCCTCTACCCGACCCTCTTGGGTTTGGCCTTCCATAGCATCTTTATCGCATCTAGTAGACAGGAACACAATAATATTTAAACCACTCCTTTTTAGGTCTCGCCTAGCGACGCAGCGCAAAGCGCTGCTCGCTATGCGAGATCTATTGTTGTCGACTTCTGTCGGAAGGGGGACAGGACATGTGCACGCGTACGGCACAGCCTGGACAGGAGATGTGCAAGCGTATGGTGCAAGCAGGAGTTGTAATAACGCCGCAAGCCGTACGCGTGCATATCAACTGTCTGTGCCGAAGCTTAACAGACAGGAGATGTGCGCGCGTACGGCTCGCGGCGTTATCACAACTCCTGCTCGCACCATACCCGTGCACATCTCCTGTCCAGGCGCGGCGCGCTTGCATGCACCACTCACCGGCTCTTCAATCCTGCTCCGGCCGCATCATGCGGCATTCACGAAGGCGGGGTGGGCTCCCGCCGGACTTCCTCTACTGCTTTCAAATGCGGGGTGGGCTCCCGCCTCGCTTCTCCGACACGCGGGGCTCCCTCAGCTCACGGGAGCCCTGGACACTTCCGGACGCGCGCTCCATGCCCCGCCCATGTCCCAGGCAAGGTTGCCTGACTTCCGGGTCGCGCTGAGAGCGGCCCAGAGAAGGCTTCCCGAACAGCTCAGGCCTCAATATATCTGAAGCACCCTTCAGGTGAATCATAGCGTAGCACATATTGCATGTGTCTCGTAATCCAAAACGTATTACGTTAATCGTAATTCAGCAGACATGGTGTGTGAATCTTTGCTGGTACACAAGGTATGTGAATCTTTGTTTTGCAATGGTGCGTGAATTGTAACCCGAGTACTGACGTACTGCTGGCGGATTGTAATTGTGGAACACGGGATTGGCCTTCCAGATCAGGCTGTTTGTTGCCCTAATTTGCAGAGCGCAGGAATTAATCAATAGAGACACACCACGAAGTCATTAATGCCGTTTCATTGGCTCTCATTGTGTATATTGGGTCATCAGAGACCAAACTTTGCTCACTTAATAGCAAAAGGATCCCTTATTCGACGAGTTGGCCTTGTTTAAAGCTGAGACTACCGAGAAGGAGCAACGACTGAACCACTCAAGCAAGCTGAGCAGCATGGACTGTTTGCTGCGAGTCTGGCAGAGTGCACCATAGGACTGCACAATGATTGTGTAGTGCTATGCTGGCTGGTACAGACTAGAATTGAAAATCAAATCAATGGCAGTGGGTTGTGCCTACCAGGGGGCTCAGCTGCGCTTGCTGCATATTGATCATTCACAGCTGCTGCTAGGACTCACTCAGCTAGGGCTGGCTGCGGCGGTCTTGCGTGACATGGCGTCACATGACTGTCCATTTGCCAACAGGAAGTCACTAGTAAGGCGGCAAAAGCGACAGTTATGTTTCTTTGCCACACCACTGCCAGCCTGTGTGCTGCCAGCAGTTTGCTACCTCATCATCATGCGGGACCACAGGGAGAGCAGACGAGGTCGCACGGTCATCTTCGCAGAGGCAGGATCTAAAAAAACCTGACTACCTCCACAGAGCCATGCTGAAAGAAGAGACCACTCGTCGCGTCTGCTTCTCAGATCTGATTATTCATGATGACTTCTGACAGGATGTTGATTTACAACATTAATAATATAATTTAGTTTTAGCAGCATGCCTGAGCCTGCAAGTTAAGTAGAACTGTGGACTGGTGCCGCGGCGGGTTGGGCTCAGCTGATCTGACTGTATTAATTAAGAGCAGCTGAGACCTGCAGTGCCACGGCTGCCGACTTTCACCGGGCCTCAGTTGTTCCCCTTGCATAAGTGAATTATTCCGAGGGGTGGCACCTTCCCTGTTGCCAGCTGCTGAGTGTTTTTTCCAGCATGCAGCACTCACTAGTTTTCTTACTACTTGGGAGACACAGAGAAAGGCCTGTCTCCTTATCTGCTAGTTACAGTCCAACAATTCAAAATCTGTGTGAGTTCACTTAGCGGTCAAGGTTTCAGACTGCTTATATGTGACATTTTCATTATTTTAGTGCAACTATGAGTGACATTCAACGACTTAGTGACACTTTTTCGCGAGCAAAATCAAGCAATGAAGACGAGAGAAACATACAAATAACAGAAATGACACCCATTTGAGCAACGAGAAACTCTAAGAAGATCTTAAAACTGCGGTAAAGCACCTGATCGTACTGCAGACAGCAACTCACTGCAATGCAGACCTCTCAGTTGCACTAACTTTACTTACATGGCTGAACTCAACTTTGTGCAGACTGCAGACAGTGTGATTGCGGCAATGTATAGCACTCAGCCATAGCTGGCAAGTTTTCTGCTGGCTTATGAGTGACAATTAAATGTTTTCAGTGTCCTTATGAGTGACATTCCAATCCATGTGTGTGTCTGAGTGAGACTTTATTGCAAGAAGAACAAAAGCATTATCTCACCCGCATTGAAATAAATTACTGAAATGACTCCTTTTTGTGCAATGTAATAGTGTATAAATGTCTATAACTGAGATCAACATCTATCAATTGCTCATTTAAGGGCACTATCCTACTTCCTTCTTCCAATAGGATAAGACTGGATTTTTATAAAAGGGGTTCTGAAGTAAAAACTGAATAGTGTTGTTGAGAGAAGACTTGAGTTTGTGTCCTCTGCCCTTTGAAAATTTTAAAATATTTTAGGCAATACGGTGACAAAACGAGAGGGATGCAATGTACAGCAGGCAAGAGAAAGACCGTGCTGTTCTTATTTAGGCCAGCACAATCACTAAGTATGTGCTACTCTTACCCATTAGTTCTGTCCTAACAGTGCAAGGTGATGTTTCAACCCTAGGTACAGTCTAAAGGAACAGTGCTTTACAGAGTGCAACTTCAGATAATGGAAATAAATGCCACCCTTTGTGATCGGCACACTTGCTTACCAGAATCAGTTGGGTGCACTGAAGCTGGTCTAGTTCTCCCCACTTTTTCTGTCCAATTTCCCTCATCCCATTCTCTTACTTGCACTCTCTTTCTTGCCCTTTTGTCCACTCTCCTTTCTCAAACTTCTCTCACTGTTTGCTTTTCCTCATTCTCTTCATTTCTCTCCCCTGCATTCTTTTTCCTTGCGCTTCCATCCATTCTCCTTCTTTCTCGCATTGTCCTCTCTGCCCACTTTTCCTCCTTAACTTTTATTCTCTCTCTCCTGTATTCTTCATTCATCTGTCTCCCCTCTATCCACTTTTCCTCTTTCTCCTATATGGTCTTTTTCCACTCGATTTCCTCTTTATGAATTCACCTTCTTACTTTCACTTCTTTCTTTTGTCCCACACTTTCTCTCTCTCCTCCATCCTCACTCTCCTTTCTCTGACTCCTTTTCTTTCTCTGATGCGTTCTTT
Source organism: Calotriton arnoldi (assembly GCA_963921515.1). Classification (NCBI taxonomy): domain Eukaryota; kingdom Metazoa; phylum Chordata; class Amphibia; order Caudata; family Salamandridae; genus Calotriton; species Calotriton arnoldi. The sequence goes on from CAWUFW010000363.1 coordinate 790,703, forward strand.
CCTTGTTCTGCCCACTCCCCTCTCCTTTGACTCCTCTTACATCTTTTCTTCCTCACTTGTTTAGTCTACTTCTGCAGTAGTGATGGTTTTGCTCACTTTGATCTGTGCATTACGTTGATTCATGCACCCCAGCAACAAACTGCAGAGGCACTCATAAACAAAAACATCACTGCAAGAACCACTGGCCTTTGACTCAAAAGATCTGCATTTCAAATAAAACAAGCATTTGCAATGCAATAGGTCTCGCATTTACGCGAGTTTGAGCTATTGGCATTCTAAATGACAATGCCTTTTATTTATATTTTGGTTTATAAAACATAAATAAAAGGCATTGTCATTTACAATGCCAATAGCTTAAACTCGCGTAAATGCGAGACCTATTGCATTGCAAATGCTTGTTTGTCTTTAGACGCTGCTCGCAGCACTCTGTCCCGCCTAGGTACTGCTGCTGGGGATATCAGGACAAAAGGTACAACCATGCTTTCCTTGTGTCTCACATATCTATATTTCTAATTTTTAATCTTAATATTTTTCTTGTTTGTGTGGCGTTCGAGTCCACTACGTTTAGAATACCTTCACCATAGGATTGGGAGTAGTACTCCCCCCTAGGTAAACTACATTTCCCAAGCACCCGCAGACGCTACACGTACCACGTGTCATGTAGACGCCCGGAACGCACACTACGCACGGAGGGCGTGTCCCGCCTCCAGCCTTGATTACTGCTACCGGCACTCGTTGGGCTCACCTTCGCTGTGACTCCGGGAAGACTGAGGCACCCAGAGTCTGGTAAGACTTACTTTGGGAGACCCTCTCCCTGCTTTTTTTAGCTTGTATACACCCATTGCTCCAACCGCTCACAGGGACACCGGAGGTTCTATGCCTGACCTCAGTAGAGTAGACCCACCTTGCGAGACTCTCTCGTCTTTCTCTCTGCTTTTTAACTTTAACTTTTACACACCGGCTTTCCTACCCGTTCACAGGGGACATCAGAAGCTATTTGCCTGACCACGGCAGAGCATTTCAACAATAGACTCCTCCATGAGAGTGTAGTAGCGCAATACCTACTTATTTATCCACACGCTCACGGGGGACACCAGAGGCTTTTTTGCCTGACCACGGCAGGACATCTCAACAATAGGCTCCTCCACGAGGGGTGTAGTCGCTCTTTATATAACAAACGCAATACCGGCTCAGTTATCCACACGCTAGCGGGGATTAACACAGGCTGCCTGCCCCACCGTGGCTGAGCTAGTCTGCCCTAATTTTGCATCCTAATACCCAACATCCGACTGCTTCCGCTTTTGTTTATCAGGGACAGCACCCAATTTTATAATCAGGCTGGATATAAAGGATCCAGTCATGCCTTCGAACTTCTGCATTAATGTAGGACACTGCTACTACCTGTTTTTCCTTGCGACACTGATAGTCCAACCAGGGGATTCATATATGAGTCTTTACACCAGGTGGAAGGATCTCATTTTCTACCTGTTGCAGCATCACAATAATGGATAGTTTAACATAGCCTGTTCTCAACTTTAGGAAGGGCCACATAGTTGTATTTTGCTGGACACGTATGGGAGCACTTGATTACTATGCTGACCGCCACCGGTTGGTTCACAGACTGGCAATGTCCTTTTTAGGTCGAGCCTAGCGTTGCAGCGCATGCGCTGCTCGCTCTGCGAGGCATGCTATAGTAGGGTTAGATGTGGAAGTGCTGTGGAAGCCTCGCCCACTCTCCGCCCATACTTTTCATTGGCTCGTGTCATTGTCCTTGGTAAATGCTGGCTTCCGATTCAATATGAGGCTTCTTAGTCCCTCCTTGTTACCTCCCTATCTCCTTTTGTGACCGCCCATCAGGACTGGACCTTTTACTTGCGGTGTTACACGGTCGGCGTTATTGTAGTCGGTGAGCACTATATTCTTTCAGGCGCACACTGCTCAGCAGTGGCGCTGCTTCCCCCATCGGTGGCCGACTGCGGTGCGTGTCGCTCGCTGGCCGGAGGTGCGCTCGCTGTTCCGGCTGCACACGCTGCGAAGAGGAGAGGCGCGCTTACTCCCAGAGGGAGACCAGGGCTTGTTTTTTAAGGCATGGGGATATTAAGTGATTTGCCCAGAATCACAGGAGAATCGAACCTATCCCCCCACTTCTAAAATCAGCACCTCTGGCCGTAACCTCACATTCTCTAGCCATTTTCTACAAACTTTTTTTGCTGGCCAGTGAACTATATTGAAACATTATTCCATTTCAGCAGACTTTGTACTTATCGTCTCAAAGTAATAAAAACGTCATTTGCCATCTCGGCGCTTTAAAATAAGTGGGATTAAAAGTTCACATCTACACTCTATGTCAAAGGTTTCCTGCTACAATAAACGATTCTCAATAAATGGCCGACACTAAGAATACAAAGATATTGTGTCTGGCGAACAGAGGTATTTTTTTTTTTCGTTTTTCTGGGTGCAAGGCGAGTGGGTGGGGTCTCTTATAGTGAATTGGCCCTTCAGCACCCCGCACGGATGCACATGCCAGGCCCAGGGCTGCTCACCCAGGAGCCCCCTCCGCTGCCTCTCGGAGGGCCTGGAAGTGGGTGAAAAATTGGCGGAACACAGCCTAATTAGGGCCAATTGGGCATGGCCCTTCTCTTAGGGTACGTGTAATGAGGGCACTGTTTAGTCAACACGGGTATTAATAGAAGCCATTAGGCGCCGCGAAGGTGCCTGGGAAGGCACACAGAGGAATACCGTGTTCAGGTAGGTGATGGCACAGTTGCCTTGTAGTGGACAGGGCCCTGTCTCTTTGCCCTGACGCCGCGAGCTCCCCAGGGCTGCAGCCAGGCTGCGAGTGGAAGTGAAGGGAGGGCTAGTTAAAAACAAATACAGGTGGAAGGCTATTGGCGGTAAATATACATATTGTGAGGGCAGGCCAGACAACGGATAGGCGGTGAGCCCCATGTGAGAAGAGCTGGGTGATACTGCGGAGTCATTGATAAACATATTGAAGCCGGCCCGGTTTATTTGCTAGCCAATCATTCACCCCACCTGTCTGCCCTTGCAGTGGGAGGTGGCACTGCTTGTTTATCTGGTGCCATAGTGTGAATGTCCGTGTTTACAGAAGCGTGCCTACAGTTCTGTCACAGTAGTGAATGACCAGTGTCTGTCTGACAGTCTGGAAAGTGTACACTGTATCACTCAGTGAGAGCAAAGACACCTCGTGCAGGCTGCCCTGTGCGACAGGTGTCATGGGGTATACAGGCCCTCCAAAGCATGGTGCGTACAGGGGTTTTCTGGCCCAAGGATTCTATATGACACGGATCTGTGAGTGCTGGAGGCGTGACCTGGGTATACAGGAGGGAGCCATGCACCAGCCTCCGACTTACTACTAAGGATAAAATGCAGCATTACCCTGCGCGGAGGCCGGTCTCCCAGCATGCTTCACGGTATGCCATTATTTGCACGTCTAGTCAAGTGAGCCCCTCGCCTTTGTACTCAATGGCAGAGAACTATTCCCCAAGAGTTCTGTCTGGGACCCCAAACTTAAGCACAGCTGTGAACGCACTTTTGGTTTGGTCCATAAAAGGTCGCACCACGTCCCACAATCTCATCTCTCCTTGACGAGTGCTACGTCGTAATACCTTTGCTGAAGTCCCAATTGTGCATTAAGATGTTGTAAAACATCATTACAATGAAACTTACTTTGAATCAACGATTTTAACCGTAAGAAATGCAACAGAAGCGAAATACAGCAAATGTAAACATATCCGCATTTGTTACTTGGGGGAGGGAGGGAGGTGTACCTCACTCCTGTGCTGGAGGTTTTACCTCACAGGCTGTGCATAGCCGTCCTGCTGTGCTCTGAATCTGTCTACAGGCCTCCCCACCTGTCCCACCCTCTGTAATATCCCTCCCATTCTTCCTTAACAGACTGGATGTCCCTACCGCGAGGGCAACCTGTCGCCACCTGCACAGGACTGGAGTACTGCCCCAAGGCCCCCACTGCTCAAGTTCTGGCACAAGATCTTGAGGTGGAGTCTGTCAGACCCACCCCACTCCAGCGGGAGATCCATCCAGATGTGCTCGGCAGGAGTCCACAGCTGCAGGCCTGTGCCCTGCCCCCGGTGGCTCCTGGGGGTGAGGCTCTGATGTGGCTGGGTGCACGGGGAGAGGAGATACATTAACGCGGCTTCCTGGGGCGATGCTGTGGCTGATGGTTAGGCGGTCCGCAAAAGCAAAGCCTGAAGCGCACTCCACTGTTTCTGTTTGTTTCAGATTACAGTCCATGTTTTGCTGCTCCTCACCAGTAGGGTGAGGAGAGACCTGGGCAGGAAGCTCAGTGTGCGAGTGCACCTACTGCTGAGAGCTGCGGCAGACTCAGCCAGCCGCTCATCAATCCGAGGTATAAAGACACGGAAAGAGTGCAGCGGAGCTGGGAAGTGCCTCGCGCAGAACACTATTTAATGCAGGCATCTAAATCTGAAAGTATGGGAAGCAAGCAAGCTGCCAACTGACAAACCTACAAAATATGCTGAAGTGGAAACAGTAACTTTTGAGAGAAACAGCATGACCGCCCTCAGATGCATATCGCAGTCTGCCCTTAAGGCGACGAGGCTGAGCTCCCGGACAGTCCTTTCTCTCTTGCCTCTTAAAACAAGCATTTGCAATGCAATAGGTCTCGCATTTACGCGAGTTTAAGCTATTGGCATTGTAGATGACAATGCCTTTTATTTTTTTTAAACGAAAACAAATATAAAATGCATTGTTTTTTGCAATGTCAATAGCTCAAACTCGCGTAAATGCGAGACCTATTGCATTGCAAATGCTTGTTTTATGCTACCATGAGTGCCTAAACAAAAAACCAGCCAGGCCCTATTGTTTACTATGATTTCCTTTTCAGTGGGGCGCTCCTGTATGCATCTAGTGGCTTGAGGGTGCATACGACTGACTCCTTGAGGAGGTAAGGAATACTTCACACAGTATAGGAAATGCCTGCGTGGTTGAATCAGTGCTTTGTAAATAGATGTATGTTGGACTACACACCTTATAGTCTTGGCAAAATGGAACTGACAACAATTTAACAATTTGAAGTCATTATATACATAATTGTGCACCCTTTTTAAATTGAACACACACTCTGTGAGAATGAAAATGTTTATTTGTTGTTTTCTCTCCCCTTTTTTTCTCAATTTCCTTAGAACGACGGTGGACCCTTCCACATATTCGGGCCACCGACCTGGCTCTCTCGATCATTGAAGTGCCAGTATAAAGTAAGAATTTCTTTTTGAGTTTTTGCTTAATTTGAGCACATTGAACAGAGTGACTTAATCATTTAAGATCCTGATGAATGCCCTGGAACCCCTCTCGGGTCTGCTGGTGGGCAGAAACATGTCTACCACGACCACCAAGAGGGTTATATTTGTTAGAAAACCTCAGTCCTCTTTTTAATCCTACTCCTCTGGACCTACTGAATAAAGATATTTAGGCCCATTGGAAGTAGTTTTAACTCGCACAACACATAATTTCTGAATGGACTCTGTCCCTCACTGACTCTAATTCCATCGCTTATCTAAAACACCTCTGCTTCTCCCACTTTGGGAGTTGTAGCCCACACCACGGACCTCGCAGTCCGGGTGTGAGGAGGGGACCCGATGCTGAAGCATGTTGCCTTTGGGTGAGTGAGGGTTCTCGTCCTTAAAAAGGACTCCTCCCAGAGAAACAACTTTACTACTTCACACTCAAACTCACTAGTTCTGAAAGGGAATACCTTGAGGCAGGAAACTGGTCTTCAGCCCTATGAACCTCGTTATACCGGACGTACTTAGGTGTGAATTCAATCGTCTGTAACTTTGCCAATGTGAATGTTGCTCAAGCATCTTCAACAGATAACTTTACAAGGAGAAAAGAAAACACATTTAGATGATTCATACTATACAGAAGTAAGTGCTTTTTTGTTTGGTGGGGACGCAATCGTATTCCTAGGAATCAAGACCCCATCACCAAAATCAGTGGGAAACGCTCTCTGGGGGTCCTTTTAGTAAGCTGTCCATCATCCTGGGAAAAGGGCGGGAAGACGTTGCATACCGCTAATGTATTTAGGATGGGGCCAAACGGGCGGGATTTCTAGGCAAGTTTACATTCTTCTAGTTTTTAAAAATGTAGAGGACAAAATCTGGTCTCAGCAGCAGATGACAAGAAAGAACCCCCTCGTCACAGACACTACATGAGATATTATACTTGAGGAAAGAAAGGATGCAAACATCTCCATCACGGTTTACAGATAACTTTTCAGTGGAAATACAAAGAAAATGCACTAGCCTTGATATACTTTTAATAGTTGAGGGGGCCGCATGGGACCCCTCCCTGGGCTGATTTTGGACCCAGGGACCCCATCCCTTGTGGCCCGACCTTGATTAAATGGGGGAGGGGGGCCACACGGCGTACCTCCCTGGCCTGATTTTAGCCCTGGGGACCCCATCCCTCGGGCATGACCATGTTTCTGTGGGTGCAGAGCACCCAGTGTGCAATGGGACCTCTAGGGGATCCTGAAGGCTCCTGGGGTCCCAACCACCTCCCTGCCTCATGCGGGAGCCGGCATTACTCTTGCATGAAGGGAGCTGCTCGAAATGCAGCTCACTGCGTGCAGGAGCAATGTTTGTATCGGTTTCTCTGCACGCATATTTGCGTGCAGGAAAACAGATGAAAACTCAGTTTTCTGCCAGCAGAAGCTGTCTGATAGCTCCCGCTTGAAGAAAGCGGAGTTATGTTTGCTTTTGCGTTTGCTGTCAGCTCCCACCAGGCAAAAGCAGACAGCTGCCTCCCATGTGTGGGCACCTCAGAAAGCAGTACCCAGCCCTGGGTGGGTGGCCGTCCCCAGGGCCATCCATGGCTCCATGTGGGGGGACCGTGCTGCCCCCCTCCATTAAAGTACTTAGCCCTGGGGAAGTGGTGGTCCTCATGGCTGTAAGGGGCCATGCAGCCCCCCCCCTTAATTTGATTGAATTGTCTTGAGGAGGTGGAGGTCCCCGGGGCTGCAGAGGGGCCATGTGGACCCCCTGCTATAATTTGATGTTTAGCCCTGGGGAGGAGGCAGTCCCCGGGGTTGTGGGGGAGGCCGTACGTGCCCCGCATTCATACTAAACGTTTTGCCCAGGGGATGTGGCGGTGCCCAGGCCGCGGGCCCAGACATGCCCAGCGGACCCACCCGCATACATATTTTTAAGTGCCCCGTGAGGTGTTGCTACTCAGGGCTGCAGGGGGCCGCGCGGCCCCCCCATATTAATTTTATATGTTTAGCCCCGGGGAGGAGGCGAACCCCGGGGTGGGCCTGCCAGCATACATATTTTTAAGTGCCCTGGGGAGGTGGCAGTCCCCGGTGCTTTCATAAGCCCTAAGGTGGGGGCCCCATGCGCCCCCCTCCTATTTTAATGGTATGCCCGCAGCACCTGGCCCATCTGGGGGGTTATTTAAAAGCAAGCGCTGAAGCCTGGGGGTTTTTTTGCCACCGATTAATGAATATCGTGATTTCGCTGCAAATGTGTTTTCAAAAAATGCTTTTCTGGCCTGGCAGGGTCCAAGCAGGATCCCAAGACCAATGCTTAGGGGTCAGGGTAGGAATACCCTGACCCCTTTTTTTTTTTTTTTTGTGGGACTCGGCTGAAGCCAAGTCTCAACATGGCTGCAAAACACTTCCTTCTTGAAGCGCTGGCAGCCAATCAGAGCTTTGCATTTCCCTGCACAAGCTCATTATTGTTTGCAAAGTAGTCACAGGCCCAGATACCTATATTTTTTTCCCTTAAATTTCTCAACAACTCCTGAACGGATTGACACCAAAAAACAAAAAGCACAATCTGCGAATCAAAAGCTAGCTTTTTGCAAAATGTGGTGTAATTTCGTTCAGCGGTTTTGGCTGTAGTCGTGTTCAAAGCTTCTATGGGAATTTACATGGGAAATGCAATTTTTTTAACCCCCTTTTTATCAGCCCCCGCTTAATGGATCACCCTGAAACTTTCCATGCAGAACAAGATTCACTTGGCTACCTTTTGTGGAAAATTTCGAGAAGATATGTCAAATGGCACCAAAGATCTAGGCAAGTCAAAAAATGCTTTTCCTAAGGAAACATGGTCCTAACTATAACTACCTACTGGCAACCACCAGTAGGTAAAATATATATATATATTACCTACTGGCGACCGCCAGTAGGTAATATTTATTTATATACATATAGATATATGTTACCTACTGGCGGTCGCCAGTTGGTAGTTATAGTTGGGACCAAAGTTTCCATAGGAAAAGCATTTTTGTTTGGCCAATAACTTTAGTGCCGCTTCACAAATCTCCACGAAATTTTCACAAATCTTCCTCTTTTTAGTTAAGCTGCTGTGTTGAACGTTTCAGGGTGATCTGTCAAGCAGGGGCCGAGAAAAAAGGGGGTCCCAAAACAGGTTATCCCCATGTTATGTCTATTGGGATTTTTAATTTATTGAACCCGACTACAGCCCAAACTGCTGAACGGAATTACACCGAATTTGGTAGAAAGGTAGATGTTGGTCTGGAAAGTGTGCTTTTTGTGATTTGATGTAAATCCGTTCAGTAGTTTTTGAGATATCTAACTTGAAAAAATATAGATATCTGGGGACGCTAGTCATTGCAGTGGACTTGCAGATCCTACTAAAATTTGACTGGCTTAAAGCCGAGTCTCAAAAACAAAGTAAAAAAATAAAGAAAAGGGAGCAGGGTAGGAATACTCTTGGCAGCCCGCCCACCCTCGCCGAACACGCCCAGAACCTCGGCATCTGACTCGACTCCTCCCTCTCCATGAGCCGACAGGTCAACGCCGTCGCCTCCACCTGCTTCAACACCCTCCGCAAGATCTTCAAATGGATCCCACCCCCCCCATCAAGAAAAACCGTCACCCACGCACTCATAACAAGCAGACTGGACTACGGAAACGCCCTCTACGCCGGAATCAACAAGTCTCTGCTACGCAAACTTCAGACCATACAGAACACAGCAGCCAGACTCGTCCTCTGCATCCCTCGACAAGAACACATCACCCAACACCTGCGAGACCTCCACTGGCTCCCCGTTAAGAGAGTAACCTTCAAGATACTCACCCACGCCTTCAAATGCCTCCACAACACCAGACCCCAATACCTCAACGAGAGAATCTCCTTCCACGCACCCAAGAGAAACCTCCGATCCGCAGACCTCGCCCTCATGGAAACCCAGCGCATCCACAGAGCCAGAACAGGCAGAAGGGCCTTCTCCTACATCCTGGCCAAGACCTGGAACAAGCTCCTGATAGACA